>QEOT01002861.1:90278-107278 GCA_003123785.1 Pterocarya stenoptera | reverse complement strand
ACAATTTGGGTCCATAGGAGTGTTAATAGGTCGAACATACCAGTTTCGTCCAGAAGGTCAAGTACATATTTCCTCTGAGATATGTTGATACCTATTTTAGATCTACTTACTTCAATTCCAAGAAAATATCTAAACTTTCCCAAGTCTTTTGTCTGAAATTGATCATGTAAAAACTGTTTCAGCCTAGCAATTCCAACAATCACTCGTAGTAATTACAATGTCGTCCACATATACAACCAACAAAATGTGACCTGCATCACTATGTAGGTGAAATACTGAATGCTCTTTTTGGCATCTATGAAGACCAAATGCCAATACAATATCAGAAAACTTCCCAAACCATGTTCGAGGAGATTGCTTCAAACCATAAAATTCATTTTTTAACTTGCATACAGTACCTCGATATTCCCCCTAAGCAACAAACCCAGGTGGTTGCTCCATATAAACTTCTTCATACAAGTCGCCATGCAGAAACTCATTCTTAACATCCAGTTGAAATAAGGGCCAATCTAAATTAGTAGCAAGAGAGATCAACACTCGAACAGAGGAGATTTTGGCAACTGGGGAGAAAGTCTCTTCGTAACCAATGGCATATGTTTGAGTGTAACCCTTAGCAACCAAACGGGCTTTCAGACATTACACCAAACCATCAGTATGAAATTTGATTATTTTTTTTTTTATAAGTAAGAATCTTTATTGAATAGAATGAAACTAGGCAATACCCAAGTACACATGAAGTATACAAAGTGAGACACCTAATTACATTATAGTAAGCTGAAAATAAGATAGAAACTCATGAATATTCCCACCCTTTAATACAATATTAGAAAACCACTATAAAAGAGAGAATACATATAAATTCCAGATTTCCCTTATTGCACGCTCCTTGTGGTTAAAACACCTATAATTCCTTTCCAACCATAAACACCACATTAAGCACAAATGTATCATTCTCCACACTACTGCCAGTTGAGCACTATTATGTCTCCTGTTCCAGCATGCTAGTAGTTCCACCACATTTTTAGGCATTACCCAACTCAGCCTAGGTCTACTTAGGATCCCAACCCATAACTCCCCAGCTATCTCACAATGTAAGAGCAAATGATCTATCGATTCTCCATTCCTTTTACATATGAAGCACTACTCCGTGACCACCATACCATGCTTCCTTAAATTATCAACCGTCAAAATCTTTACAATTGCAGTTGTCCAAGTAAAAAGCACAACTTTAGACGGCACTAAAACCTTCCAAATACTCTTTCAAGGAAAGAATGTGGGCTGTTGGACTTTCAAGGCCTTGTAAAAAGATTTAACCGTCAACTCTTTTCCACCTGTGTGAATCGACAACATACGGTCACCCCCATGGCCTCCGAACTTTACTAAATACCAGTAGCTATAAAAATCTGCTAGCTCTTCAAGTTTCCAATCCTGCGCATTTCTAGTGACATTCCAAGTTACTGTCCCATTTGCACGACACAACAATTCTGAAACTGCAACTTGCTAATTTCCAACCAAGTTGAATACAACTGGAAAAACAGTGGAAAGAGGGCTCTCCCCACCCCAAACATCGAACCAAAAGCGGGTTCTTGCTCTATCACCCACCTCAAACTTAATATGTTTTTCAAAAGTATTCCACCCATTTCTAATAAATTTATATTGATAAGTATTCATTTCTAATAAATTTCCATAGACTTACTCCATAAGACCCTCTACCCTCCTTAGAACACCATCCCCCCCATGCACTACCATACTTGTGATCAATAACCTCTCTCCAAAACGAGTTCTCTTCCATTTGGTACCTCCACAACCACTTCATAGCCAATAGGTTGTTTACCAAGTGGTAGTGGAACAAGATCCCATATCCCATTATGGTGAAGGATATCCATTTCATTTTTTATAGCTAGCATCCATCTCGGATCAAATAAAGCATCGTGAACCATCTTAGGAATAGAAATTTTTGAAAGTTGAGAAGTAAAATATGAGAATGAAGGAGACAAATTGATATGAGACAAATTGACTAGTTGGATGTTGAGTAACACAATATCGAGTACCTTGCCGGAGAGCAATAGGTGGAGAGTTTGAAGTACTAGGTAACTCATCATCAGAAGATGGAGACGTTGGTGGAGGCATGGGAGCCAGCAACCGCAAGCGACGCAAGTAAGGTTGTAAAGGAATTGGGGGAGGCATTGAGGTTGGGTAAGGTTGGGTAAGTGTGAAGGAGAAAGTGTAAGAGTAGGTAATGGCAGAAGATTGCACTCAACACTCGAATGTGTGTTCGAGAAATAGGGTATGGACTCAAAGAAGGTAACATCAACACTCGTGAAGTAGCTTCTAAGAACAAGACTGTAACAATGATATCCTTTTTGAGTTTGGGAATAGCCAACAAAAAACACTTGGTAGAACGTGGATCAAGCTTATCAAAACCTGGGCCAAGATTATGAACATAGCAAACACACCCAAAAATTTTTGGAGGAAGGAAAAATGGTAGAGATGAAGGAAACAAGATGGAGAAGGGAGAGGAACCATTGAGAACTGATGAAGGCATACGGTTCATAAGGTGACAAGCAGTGAGAACACCATCACTTCAAAATCGTTTAGGAACATGCATGTGTAGTAAAAGTGCTCTGGTTACATTTAACAAATGAAGATTTTTATGTTCAACCACCCCATTCAGTTGGGTGTATAAGAGCATGAAGTTTGATAAACAATTCCTTTGTTACTGAAGTAGTAGGGCACTAGATTGATATTCTCTAGCAGTATCAGAACGCAAAACTTGAACTCTTTTTTTTTTTTTAANGCTTCAAAAGGGAAAGATAGGGGTGACCAAGGCAACAATGCCATTCATAAGCAGATGATGAGGAGGATGTAAGGACTTGAGTGGGTGACTGTTTAACATCAAGATAATACAGACTACCAGCTTCATGTCCTATACCAATCTTGTTTCCTGTGTTGAGATCTTAAAAGATGCATGAAGAGGGATAAAAGTTCACTGAACATTGAAGACTTTGAGTAATCTTACTAATGGACATCAAGCTAAAGGGAAAACTAGGAGCATATAAAACAAATGACATGGATATAGAGTCAGTGAATTTAGTTGATCCAATGCCTGTAACTTTAGCGAGAGTAACACTTTTTGGAGATGTCACGATATCTAACTTAGAGAAAATAGAGGACAAACCGGTCAAATATTCATTAGCCCCTGAATCAATGATCATGGATCTTGAGTGAATGAAACAAGACATGCAGACCCTGTACTTGAGTGGGCAAGAGTAGTTGGCAAATGACTTGATTAGCTGATCCAGATGGTCTACCATGCAGATCCCAACAATAGTCCACCGACTGGTTAGTGTGATCACAATGGGTGCACTTACTAGATTCTCAACCTCGAGTGCGATTACCTTTGGCATCATGTCCCCCACGTGGACCTCTACCAACCTGGCCTCCACGCCCACCAGGGTGAAGATCATTGAGGAATCAAGGTGAAGATCATGTTGAGGAGTTGATGCATGGTTATCACAGATAAAGCAAGGATTGCTGATTCAATTTAGGACAGGTAGAGCCATTATAATAAGTAGTTTCATGAGTTTGAACATGTCTGTCTATAAGCTTTGTAATGTTCGTTCTAGAATCTAGACTGCTTGTAGTTATATCGATTTTATGCTGGACTTAATTCATGTTTTTTCTTAATGTCGGTTTTAGTTTATTAATAGGTATAACTTATCAAAAAAAAGTTTATGAATAGGTATTAGTGTTGCTGTATATGTTCTCTCGTCTTTTGCATGCATTAGGTTTGTAAACTTAAAACTTTAGTTAAGTTACGTTGTGCAAAGTTATTCAATATTGTGGGCTAACACATGCTATTATTATCATTGCAGATGCATATTATATGGAACGAAATGGCCTGTATATTGGCCAAGGAAGAGCGATGATGTCAAGAGCTGGGATGTTCCGTGCTTTAGAAGGAATTGCTGTGGATATGAGTAATAGAGTATTTAAACTGCCTTCCTTTAATGGTATAGTTCATTCCTTACAAAACTTTTTACATATTTTTCCATATAAAATAATTGGGTGTGTTTGGTTGAGGAAAAATTTGAGAATGTTTGAATTGTTTCTAGAATATCTTTGAAAAATGTTTAGATGTGTTTTTATTGGGTTTTGGGAAAGTAGATAGAAAAAAACTGAATACAAAATTTTTATGAGATATGATTTATATTGGGGTTTGGGAAAGTGGGTAGGTAGAGTTGAAAAGTTGTTTGAATATAATTTTATTAAGGGCAGTTATTTTTGGTTTTTGTAAAACCCTCTTTGGTTTTTGTGTTTTTGACTTTTCACTGAAATCTAGGCAAATGTTTAGATGAAAAGTTGAAGTAGAGAAATTCTTTGAGATTGGAAGTTGTTTGGATTGAAGGTGATTTTTTGTTTTTGAATTTTTTTTGGGCTATGTATTGTTAGCTTGGACAAGATGATTTGGCTCCCTTTTCCTTTTAAAATATGTTTGTCATGTCTTCTTGGGTGTATATACACATCCTTTGACAATATAAACTATAAACTTTACTAAAAGTTTCTTGCTTTTCTCCTTGTTGGTTGGATATATTATTGATAATTCAGTTTGTATTTAGATGTCTATCTATATTCCCTTCTACCAATTCAATGTCCTCTTAACTAAAGTTCCAAACGAGGGAATACCATTTCCATTACCTCCTAACTAAACTCCCAAATAAGGGAAATGATAGAATATTAAAAAAAATCTATTTTTTCCATTCCATTCCCTCCTCCTAAACAAGCCAAGGATGCCTAGGATTGTGAATGAGCAGGATTTGTATCACGTGGTGCCTGTGGAAGGAGCGAAATGACCGGACATTTGAAGACAAGGAGCGCTCACTAGTAGAACTTATATTATTTTTTGTTAGCACTCATGTTTCTTTGGGTCATAGCTGTAGATTTTCGTGGTCTCGATTTTCATGATTTTCTTGTTTCTATTACTTTTCTCTAAATAGGTGTGACTTTTTGTATACCATCTTGTGTACTTGGGCTATGTCTATTCATATCAATATAATTGTTTACTTATAAAAAAGAGTAATGAAGAGGTAGACACAATGCTTTGAATTGCCTCTAGGAAAGCAAAATTCTGTGTGAAAGATGTTTTCCATTTGCCTATAAGGGTGCTTTTGGATGGAAAGGGACGATTAGAGATTTGAAGATTTCTTTTTTGATTGGCATCGAGTGTCCAAGAACAGCATCCTGACTAATTCCGGGGGTGCACAAGCCCTTGGTAATGAGTTTTCTGCAAGTGCACCTCGGGTAATTCAAGGGGAAAATCCCCTAGTCCAATGGTCCCTAGAAATTATTTGCACCCAAGGAGATTTGAACCTTTGACTTGGGGGGTGCATATCCCCAAGCCCAAGGCCTTAACCACTTGAGCCAACCCCTAGGGGTTAATTAGAGATTTGAAGATTGGGAACACTCTTTGGATGATCTTAAAAGTTTTTTCTTCAATGCATTATTTCTTTGGCGTATAGCTATAGACTTCAATGGACTCAGATTTCATGACTTCCTTCTATCTATTTCTAGCTCCTAATAAGGTGCATCTTCTGTTTGTTTATGTTCAACTCTTTAATTCTTATTCTCTTATATACATCTTGTGAACGTAGGTTATGCCTTATTTTCGTATTGATAAAGTTTGTCTCAACTATAAAATAATTGATTTTTTTTTCCTTCATCGTGAGCAGAGTTATTAGTAGATTTTTTATAGTATTTTAAATTTCATTTACACTCACCCTCGGGATTAGTCGGGAATTTATTTCAGGCACTCGGTGCCAATAAAAAGGAAAGTCATTAACACTAGAAAGGGGCAACCCAAGTACAAAAAGATAACACACTCGAATATGGAGGTACTAGCCTCCAAGCTTCCATGTTGCAGTGACCTGGATTCTGACTCCTCCAAACAGCAAATAACTTGATTACGCTTTGGGGCATCTCTCATGCAATGCCAAAAATATTGGACATCAAGGCCTGAACTTCTTTGGCCACCTAACAGTGCAGCAATAAGTAATCGGCTGTTTCCCTGCTTACACATGCAACACCAATAATCCATTATTGATATTACGATCTTCCCAGATTTTCATGGTAAGGATTCTCCCTTACACCAATAATAATTACAAACAGTGAAATGCATTTTCTATAAGATAAGCTTATAACAATGAGAGTTTAGTTTAGTTGGAACCTACAATTATAAAGAATCTTTTTGTTTCATAAGCACAAAATTATAAAGCATCTGTAACAATGGAAGGATCTAAAATTATATTCGGCATCTCCAAAATAATCAATGTTCGGAGCTTCATGCTCTACTAATCCAGCCCCCCTAATAAAAATTCCTAGCTCTGTCATTGGGAAGTGCCCTTTGTCTTAACATCCTTGTGTGATGCAGGATCTGGTTTTGGCTTGCAAACATATGGGGGTTATCCGTGCATGTTTGTATGGCTTCATGCAACTACTACCTTCTCTATCGAGCTTTTGAGCTCAACTTGTATGGCAAATGAACAAGTTTAACTGAAATACTGTAGTGCCTCCTGCCTTTTCATCTCCTAGAAATTTTAAATTGTTATAATGTCTAATTTAATTTCCTGGAATGGTATGCTAGCTTTCAAGCCATAAACAACTTGTTTTCAAATTGTTTTAATCCTCAAATTCCGCTTCCATAGTTGAAAGACCCTTATTTTCTGAGCCTTGGCCACCGTCAACTTATCAACTTACATCTCTAGAGCTGTCCTACAATTACTTGCCAACATAGTAAGGATGGGAAAATGAAGTATATGTCTCTGATAATATGTATCTCCCTTCTCGCATCCTGCACTAGTTCTTGTAGACGTCACACTTAGGGTTATCTTCTTCTTTTTAGTCCCTTTAGGGCCACTGGAGGTTTACCCACGGTTATAAAAAAAAAAGGGGTTATCTTCTTTTTCCCTTTCCACTTCAGCATTACCGTGTGATCATTTATCACCTCCTTACAAGATGTTCTTAAGTACTATTCTTTTCCCCTACTGTGTACTTGTATTCCTAATAGGTTGTTACTTTTAAGGTTTACTTTGTCTTTTCCTGGAATCACTATTTTTTCTTAGGTTTAGACATGCTGATGTTGTTTTGTTTTGATCCCCAGATGTGCTCGAGGGTGAAATTTTTCTTCAAAATCTTCCGAGCATTGTTGCTGCTCATGCCCTAGGTACCATGTCAAATTTATCTAAAGTGATTTGTTTATTTTGTGATTCTTGGTATAGGATTTTTGGCATTCATCTTCTAACTTGTTTCATATAACAAGGATATGAGGTGTGTAGCTCAAAACTTGCCTATTAATAGTGAAGTACTACAATGGTCGCTTCATATATGATTTAGAAATTAGTCACTGAGGAAACATTATGCTAATTGATTTAGTAATAAGAATTAGAATCTAAGATGAAACTGACCTATTCTGGGGGGAAAAAAAATAATACAACCATTCTAGTTTCAAAAGACCCAATATTACTGATCAACCAAAAAAGACCCAAGAAAAATTTCAGACCTGGATTTCCATAAATCAGAGGAAAATGGCTGTGCATTCAATGACTCTTTAAGGTGTGTTTGGGTAACGAACACTTCTCAACACTTTCCAAATATTTTTGTACGGATGAGGAGACTTCACATGCCAAACACAATATTGAACACTTTTGAGTAGTTTTCAAACCTCTCTGCCACAGGCTTTCACCCATTTTGGCCGAGATCAAGTGAGCGCGAATGCTAGTGTGCGATGGAGAGGGAGAGGGAGAGGGAGGTTCGTGGTGGCTGGGTCTGCGAGAGGTGGTCGCCAGTGTGAGGTGGTGGAGGTGCGGTGGCTTGAGTGGCCGCGTACGGCGGCGCAAGTAGAGAAAAATGGGTTTCACCCATTTTGGTCGGGTTACCGTAGGGGAGAGAGAGCTGCACGTGGGGGAGATAGGTGGTGGCTGTGGGAGTCGCCGGTGTGAGGGGGAGTCACCGGTGGTGGCGGTGAGGCTGGGCAGCGCTGGGTTGGGTTGAAGGAGAATCGGGCGTGGGGGAGAATTGGGCTAGAGGAGAGAGGGAGAAAGTAAGGAAAGAAAAAAAAAATCACTATAATATTTATCACTATTATATATAAATAAAAAATAAAATCACTATAATATTTATCACTATTATATATAAGAAAAATAAAATCACCATAATAAAAAGTAAAATCACTATAATAATTATTACTATTAATATTGATGGGACCCACACCTTTTTCAACTACCTATCAAAAAGTCAACAACTAAACATACTTCATACATCCAAACAACTCAAAATACTCTCAATGGGACTCACAAACTCACTCCAATCTCTACTCACAACTAAAAACAACACTTCTAAACACTTCTCGCTACCCAAACCAGGCCTAAGTGGCCATAGAAATTCTCAAGTCTCATTGAATGTATTACAATAATTTTGGCCATCCAGGCCCAGCCCTTCATCATACATAAAACAAACTTCTCTAATCACATCCCTTACACAGCATTTAGCTATTACGTGATTCCCACGCTTACTTTTAATGGACTCTTTTAAATTTTTCTTTCTATGTTTTAGATCCCCAGAAAGGTGAGCGAATACTAGACATGTGTGCGGCACCAGGAGGGAAAACAACTGCAATTGCAATCCTCATGAAGGATGAAGGAGAGGTTGTTGCAGTTGATAGATCTCACAATAAGGTACATATTTTGAACTAGATTTTTCATTGTCAAATGCTATCATGTCTGTCCTTATCATATGATAACTAATAGGCACTAGTTTGTTGCAGTTGAAGGAGAGGCTGTTGCATTGATAAAGAAATGCTATATTAATAGGCTGTAAATAAATATGATAACTTGATACAAGACCTTTGAATGCAACCCAAAGAGCTTTGACCAGATTTCAATGCTTTGACGAATTTAATTTCAATGGTATATATGGACTACTTTTATTTATATAAGTAAATAAGCAAATTTTATTAAAGAGCCCGTAGGGGCTTTACCCAAGTACACATGGCTTATACAAATGAGAGCACCCGATTAAGGAAAAGAACAAAAGTTCAAAATTACTTTAAAAAAAAAAAAAGACAAGCAAGTATTCTTGTTGGTGGCCTTCTGTTTATAGAGATTTAACCAAGAGATTTTTAACACTAGCTGGTCTCTCTTCATCTTTAAAGTTGTGAGCATTGTGTTGCCTCCCCAAATAGCCAATCTGAAACATCCCATCCCCTCTAGGGTTAGGAATGCTACTAACATTAAAAAACAAAAAAAGAATAACATACAAGGCAGGTAGAAAGGATTCCATAAAAAAAAAAAAAAAAAATCAAACTTTGTTAAATAAAATAGAGTTTTTATTGCTCAGGTCTTGCACTAATTCTCATAATCACTTATTAACGAAATAACCTTTGGAAAAGTCTAGGCTCGTACTATACTTAACTAAGTTTTTCCTTTAAATCATCATGCATAAATTAACCATAAATATTTTAGGCATTTTCGATGTATACTTCCGGTGTACTTGGGCTATGCCTTTTACTACAATAAGTTTCACTTTTACTTATAAAAAAAAGAAACATAAAGATTTATCATACATTCGTTACATACAATCCATCAGTAATACAATTACCTCATGTGGATATGGGTTGGCAATCTCGACGATGATGATTCCACCCAAGCCTCAGGTGAAATCTTGTAAAAACCAATATGGACATCGCTAGGTGCACAACTAGTGAGCCATTTCAGCATTGCCATCCCATTATACATCATTAGTTATCCATTATCAGTCATCATTCATCATGCAATTATTTCGTTACTTTCCATTTTGTTTCTTTTTCATTTCCTTTTCCTTTTGTTTCTTTCATTCCTTCAATAATATTACTACATATACAAGTCATGACAAAATGGAAGCATACACTCATACAATCGTATCTATTTACTTTCACATGCTTTTATGATAAAGGGTATATTGATGGGGCTATCAAGGAGTAGGCTTTGCATATAATAATTACTTAAAGATATGATTTGAGCAATGAGCCTTTCATTTATTAAAAAAAAGCACATTCATAATCATGTAATTTAGACATAAAGCAATTTCAAAAGAGCGTGATTGTATTCACGTATATAATTTGGAAAATATGTGTTTTGAAGTGATCATAATTACTTGCCTCTTAGCTTTTAGCAGCGATTATTCTGTTAGATAATTGCCTATTTCAATGTACACATAATATCACAGCTTGAATTAGTCGGTAAAAATGATTGATAATAGTATATGCATATACATACTATGCAGAAAAGTATAACCTTAATTTTATTGATAAGTAATCGAAGATGTTTATAAAAAGAACTCGGCCGAGTACGAAGAAATTATATATATGCTGTCCAATGGAGCAGAGTCTTGAAGCAAAAAGTTAGCTCTTCTATTGTGCGCTTGTGATCTTCAAAATCATTCATGTCCCTCTAGATGCATCACACTATAACCGTATAACTAATCTTTAATTGATAGAGAGGTCTACTATCCCTTTGTGCATAACCCAAGCCAACTGAATTGGGCTGGTGAAGTCATTCCATAAGGCAGTGGCAATCTCAAAATGGAGACACTTAATAATTCTGAAAAAAGTCAAATACTCAAATAGGGGCATTATTCTGTAAATTATATAGAAGATGACAGTCATTCTAGAAACTTAATTTCAGATACAAACGTAAAAATTTAATCAACTTATGATGAGAACCAACCATCAGGTTAGCTTGAGCCATTTTATCACATTAGCAAACATTTTTTTGTAATTTTTAATAGGGATCTAATTGAATAGAACGTTAACAACTTGTATTTGTTTTACCAATAGATCAAATTACCTATAAAATATTAGTTTATAAAATTATAATTGAAAAGGTTGCACATGTGAAGCACAGGGCTATAACTAGTTTGTGTGTATGTGATTGTGCTTTTGACCTAAGCAATAGCTACATATTATCTCAGCTTAATCTGCTACTTCTTTTTCTCCATTTTCATGATGGGGATTCATACGGTGATGCTGGGCAGAGAGGTCTTTGAACCTTAATTTACAATAGTTGGGGGTTTTGTTGGCAGCTTAAAGATCCTTTTCTGATTCTTCGGCAAATCGATGTTATATAGGGTGCACTTTTTTCTTCTAATTTCTAATTCTAGAATAACCATATTCTTAGTCAGTGCACTCATGCTAAGTCCAGATTTAAGGGTTTTCACTTTTGAGGAACCTCATTCTTTTAAGTCCTTATAACTCCATTGGAATTTCCCCGTTTGCCGATACCATGTATAGGGTTGAAACTTTTAATATGAGCAATAATATTGGAAAGGAGCACTGCAATAAATTTGGTTCCTTTGCAGTAAGATTCCTCAACCGTGGTGAGATGCAATTTTCAGTGAGGTGCAATAAAACATTAGATCTTGCAATGAAATTAAATTGGTTCCAATTGAGGAATGGAGCCACAGATTTCTTTTCTTCCTTCAGCTTCCTACTTCTTGCTGATACATAGTAACCCATTAATTACGTGGATCCACCTTAAACTTGTGACACCCTGTTTCCAGTCTTATCGGCCACGGTCATCAGTCTTCAGAAGAGCATATCCCTCTGTCTGTGTTGATTCTGGTGTAATGGTTTATTACACCTATGTCATTTAAATTCTAGGCTTTCCTATTGTACTTTGTAAAGGCTCAATGGCTTCGTGCTACAGTTCCCTTTACATTAGAGTTCTTTTATTATTATTATTATTACTACTTGCATTAAATTTGTATCCATGCATTTCATGATTACATAAAAGTTGTAATCAGATCAATAGGTGGGTCCTTGAAAAAATAATAGAAACATGGCTTTTGTTTTAATGGTGGCCTGCTTTTGAAGAAGTAGATTGGTTTTCCTTGCGATTCTTGCTGATAGACAAATTTAGCTTCCTCCTTTATATTCCCATTGTCCAAATGATATTTATTTTTTAGTGGTGAAAATGTCAACCATCTATATTCTTTCCGATTTTTGTTTCATGCTTTGATTAATTTTAACTTTTATTCTTTTGTGGTTAACTTATAAGGTCCTAGTTATTCAGAAATTGGCTGCTGAAATGGGTTTGAATTGTATAACCACATATAAGCTTGATGCTCTTAAAGCTGTTTCTCAAACGAATGATTCCTATACAACAACTGATCTCTGTTGCAATGAGAAGAATAATGGTGTTACTATTCAAAGCTCTGACTTGCCAAGTTTGCATGTGGAGAGAGAGTTGACGGAAGGGATGAATGCTGACAAGAGTTGTGAAAATGGCAGGTAAATTTTCCCTTATGCTCGATTTACTGAGCTTATTGACATCTAAATAAGCACCAACTTTTCATAAATATCTTAATTCGTGATGTTTTGTTGCTTCTCTGACTTCTAATCATTGATATATTGAAATCATTTTCTTAAATCCTTGGAAAGATAGCAAATACTACTTGTTGAAATGATTGTCTGTGCTTAACGTGAGCTCTATGGCCATTCCTTTTCCATGGATTCATGGTTGGACTGTGTGTAAATTGCATACACTATCTGTCAGTCAACTCCATAGGCAGTTGTTGGCTTGTGACCAGATTGTTTCCTTTTGAGGTGTAAAAACTCAAGCATAATAAATGATCATGGAGGATTGCAATTGAAAAAAATGCACATGATATGTTGCTTTGAATTATGTTTCTAGAGTTTGAATTCTGCAGAGTACTACAATGCATTATCTTGATTTTTGTTATGAACATGTGCAATGTTTCTCTATGGAATGCTTTTTTTGATAAGTAAATTTCTCTTATGGAAACTATGAATTCATCTCTAATGAACTCGCATCCTAGTTAGGAATTGCAATAAAACAGTGAATGAGAGAACTTATGTAAGCAAAGCTGAAATTAGAAAGAATATACGAAGAATGCGGAATGGGCCAGGAAGAAATCAGTGCAGTGGTGGTAGGGTTCAGAATTCAAAAGGTTTCTCTCCTCACAGCTTTGATAGAGTCCTTCTTGATGCTCCGTGCTCTGCCCTTGGTTTGAGACCTCGACTGTTTGCTGGAGAGGTAGGAAAATCTAATCCAGTCCCGATTTACTTATTATTTTATGTGGATTCTCTGTAGTTTTGTTGCCCTGAGTTCTTATGGGTTCTTCATAGCTTCAAGGATTGCTAGAAAGTTTGAGTATGGTGTTGCAAGAAACCTTTGGATGGTGACCCAGCATGGTGTTGCTCTTTCTATTTCTACTTTTTAGCTCATTTCTTTTTTTCTATTTACGTGGATCTCTCCTATACTTCTTGTGTGCTGGGTAAGACATTTTTTTCTCATTAATAATAATAAAATCTCTATTCTACTTATCAAAAAGTAATTCCACTGTTTGCCTAAAAGGAATAATTATATGCTGTTACAAAATCAAAGAGAAATGATATAATTATCATTGGGGTGTAGCCTGGGTCATGAATTTTGTTGGAGCATACTTACCCTTGAGCCTTGGCTCAGTGGATAAGATTGTGTGGTCAGTATGAGAAAGGTGTTAGGTCCAAGTTTTATCAATCAAAAGACGAAATAAAAGGACAAAGGGATAGTGAGGTTAGGTGTGGCAGGTAGGTCTGAGGCGGGAGAGTATTTGACATTAGGATTATTCGGCTTGCCCTGACCTGGTTTTTCAGAGAAACATTCTTCCCTAATCTTAGGTTTCAGCTGTGTTAAAATTGTGGTAGAAAAGATATTTCCGGCGCTGCTTTTCTAGCTTCTTTCTTCTAAAATGCAAATTCAGTCACACGTATTCATTGAGGGCATATCGTTCTTTGTAATTTTTTTTTTTTTTTGATCGGTAAACAAATTTTTGTTGACCAAAAGAGTAACCAAGAGCCCAAGTATACAAGACATATACAAGAGCAATGCCTAAGCATGCTAGTTTAGTGAAAGGCTTGATTTTGCAGCCCATCCTTTGTTTCCTTTTTTGGATGGTCTTCATGTGTTTTACGTGGAGCAGAAGGTGGCTTGAGTGGGTCTGTCAAGTTATATGAAATGGCCGAATGAATTGGCTTTTGAGTGATCTGAATGTTATATATCATCTTTACAAGATAACTATACATGGAAAGAAAATAATCTACGAATGATTCTAGCAATCTAGCCTTATATGGAAACTATACTCTGTCAATATGCTAACTATACAAGCCTAAGTAAATTAAAGAAAGTTGAAATAAGGAAAAAAGAATAGAAGAAGGAAAGTTTTGCTGTCCATTGACAGCCCCCCTTAAATTGATGCGGGTTGATTAACAAGCATCAATTTGCTACTTAAGAAGCAATGTCGATGATGAGTGAGAGCTTTGGGGAAGATATCAACAATTTGTAATTTAGTGGAAACATGTGGAAAAGTGATAACACGAGCTTCAAATGCTTCACGGATAGAGTGACAGTCGACTTCAATATGCTTCGTGCGCTCATGATAAACAGGATTGGCCATGATCTGAATAGCATTCGTATTATCAGCATTTAGAGGTGCAGGATCGGTCTCAGCAAAATCTAGCTCAGCAAGCAAACCTCGAAGCCAAATAATTTCGGAACAAGCAAGAGACCGCTCGGTACTCAGATTTTGTAGATGACTTAGAGATTTTGTCTTGCTTCTTACTCTTCCAGGAGATCAATGCATCACCTAAGAACACACACCAACTAGTAATGGAGTGACGTGTATCTGCACAACCAGCCCAATCAGAGTCGCTATAAGTAGTAAGACGATGAGAATAGCTTGCAGGAAAGAATAAGCCATGGGCAGAAGTGTCTTGAGCATAGTGTATGATCCTACGAATAACAGCCAAATGGAGATGATGAGGAGTCTGAAAAAACTGACTGACTTGCTGTATTGCAAAGGAAATGTCTGGTCTAGTAATGATGAGATAGACAAGGCTGCTCACCAACTTTCGGTATAAATTGGGATAAGCAAGTAAGTCACCCTCCTCTTTGTGAAGCTTGACATTCAATTCCATGGGAGTATCAATAGAAGTGACCTCCTGCAAACCGGCTGTAGCCACCAAGTCATTAGCACACTTCTGTTGATTAAGGGAAATACCAGATGGATTATGATGCACCTTAAGACCAAGAAAATATGTAAGAGATCTAAAATCTTTCATATAAAAGGACTCGGAGAGATGAGTTTTGACTTGGCCAAGTAAAGCAAAATCGGAACCAGTGATCACAATATCATCAACATAAACTAAAAGAACAACAATACCTAGGTCTGATTTCCGGAGAAACAAGGAAGTGTCATACTTGCTTTGCTGGAAAGAAAATTGTAATAGTAGTTCAAAATTGATCAAACCAGGCCCTTGGAGCTTGTTTGAGACCATTCAAGGAGCGACGAAGCCTACACACGTTTGAAGTTGTAGAAGAAAACAATCCCGGAGGGGGCTTCATATAAATACACTTTTTAAGATCCCCATGAAGAAAAACATTTTTAACATCCGTATGATATAATGACCAATTATTTGAAGCAGCAAGAGCGAGAAGAGTACGAACAATAATCATCTTAGCCGTGGGTGCAAATGTCTCTTCATAATTGATACCATATTCTTGATTATTCCCAAGTGCCACAAGCCGAGCTTTGTAATGATCCAAATTTCCATCTGATCGAATCTTGACTGAGTAAGCCCATTTGCAACCTAGCAGAACAACGGTGGGAGGACAAGGCTCAATATCTCATGTGTGATTGGCCTCTAAAGCGGCAATTTCTTCTTGCATAACTGTTGCCAACAATCATGCTTGACATCTTGTGAGTAACATGTGGGAATATCAAAATTGGACAATGCAATAGTAAGAGCTGACATAGAATGACCAGAACTGGAAGAAGGAAACCCATACCTATCTGAATGTACAGACACTCGAGGAGAGCGACGTACCAAAAACTCTATAGGTGTTGCAACTGACTGATTTTGGAGTGTGGTAGGATCAGATATTGGGTGAGCCACTGGAAGAGACGGTGGGCGGGAACGTCTTATATACACAATACCTGGTTTAAAGCAAGAGCTGACTTGATGAAGATCCGAGAACTGCACCTCAAAAGAGGAGAGAATCACAGTAGAAGAGGAAGGCATAGAGGACATAGGAAAGAAATGTTGATTGTCAAAGAACATAACATTTCTAGAAATGCGTGTACGATGTAATATAGGATCATAGCAAACAAATCCCTTTTGACACATTATATCCCATGAATGCACATCTAACAGATTGAGCAGATAATTTATGTCGCTCATGAGGAGGTAAATGAACAAAACATACACAACCAATGGTACGGAGATTATCGTAACTAGTTTGCTTAGCAAACAAGCGGAAATAGGGAGACTCCATGTGTAAGATTTGGGAAGGTAAACGATTAATCAAGTGAGTAGCAGTTTTCAGAGCCTCAACCCAGAACATGGATGGGACAAAAGATTCTAACAAGAGAGTACGTACCACATCTAGGAGATGACAATTTTTGCGTTTGGCTACTTCATTCTGTTGTGGAGTAGCAAGACATGATCGTTGATGAGTAATACCTTTAGAAGGAAAGAATGTCTGAAACTCAGTAGACAAATATTCACCACTAGAATCTGTGCGTAATGTCTTAATAGAAGTAGAAAATTGGTTGTCAACATACGCTAAAAACTCGGTGACAGTACGAAAAACCTCAGATTTAGAGCAAAGAAAATAGACCCAAGTAAATCTGCTATGATCATTGATGAAAGCAACATAATATTTAAATTTTTCATGTGAACTGATTGGGGAAGGTTCCCAAACATCACTATGAATAAGATCAAAGCAGCGAGAAGCTCTACTAGCATGCAAAGGAAAGGGAAGCGTTTTGCTTTTACCAAGTTTGCAAGAATCACACTTAAAGAGATGAAGAAGAATGTTCTTTATTACCAAGAAAACTAGAGTGCAATATATGAGATAAGATTTGAGTATTGGGGTGGCCTAAACGACGATGCCACACCATAGTAAGAT
>QEOT01002861.1:1261-70292 GCA_003123785.1 Pterocarya stenoptera | reverse complement strand
TAGCTATTCTTCCTCGATATTTTCAAAACCGTTATAAGTCGATTTCGAAACCTTGGACTTAGCACCTAAAATCCTAGCTAGTCGAAGTTGTTATTTTTTTTTTTTTTATTAAGGAAGTTTTAGAACTTATTGGGCATAAGAATTCACACCATTAGTTTAGTTAGAATTATTAGAAGATTTTAGTGTTTTTAATTTTAAGGATAAATGCCAAGAGACCATTAGTGGTATAATACATAGCATATGGATGAGCCAGGCAAATGGCCTAATTGTTGGATGGATTTAGAGAAGTCCAAGAGTGTTTTATTTAGGGTCATAGTTTTCTAAGGATGAGATGGGCTAAATATAAATTTATAAGCCTTAGGCCCAACTTGAAAGAATTAAGACTTTAGGCCCTTCATAAAGGACACTAGATATTCGGCCCAATGTATTGGACATTAAATGATGGGAACTAGGCTGGGTCTAGTCTTAAAGATTCTTTGCAAGTTCCAGATGGGCCAATAACAAGATCAAGAGCCAAGAAGATCAAGGAAGCAATGCAAGGATTGGTGCAATCCACTTGGGATGAAGCTAGCAAGAGCCCAACACTCAATATGAGCTTGAAAGAAGGAGAACTAATTTTGATCCACTTGATACAAACTGTGGAAGATATGACTTAAAGTATTGTTTGGGCCAAATGTTATTGATGGCTTTCAATTTGTTAAAATATTTATTTTATTAGTTTAGAATAAGTGGACTTGAGGATGCTTGGCCCACATATGTCTAATTTCTTATAAACTAGGGTTTTGGGATGGCCTTGTATTTTGGCCAAGGGTTTATTTGGAAAGTTACATTTTTAGGAACTAGGGTTTTGAATAGAGGTGCTGTAGGGAATACTGTAGCTGCGGTACTATTCATGCGCACTATTCATCCAGGGCTATTTTTGGAAGAAAGGAGTTTATTTTGGGCTAAGGTTTCAATTAGGTTTTGCTTTAAATACTCTTTGTAGCCTCATTTTAATCAGTTTATGAAATTTGATGAATTTATTCATTGTGAGTTGAATTTTACTCCTCTTGTTCTTAATTGAACTTTTGAACTTATCAAAGGTAAATCATAACCTTTGTGGCGTTCCTCCATGTAATCTGGGTTCTTGAGACGGGTTCTTCAACGGGTCTAGATTTTAATATAATCTAGGTTATTGAAAAAAGTTATCTTCGGGTCTAGATTCTCCATCCATTGACTTGAGTTTGGCTTTCTTGTGTGTGGTTTCAAATTGATTGTGGATTCAAGGGAGTCTCTTCCTGCAGGTTCATATCATTTGGTATTTAGAGCTCGGTTTCCAATCAGGTCTGATTCTATCTTTTATTTATTGCATCTTTAATTATAGGGCTTCATCGTTCTAGGGTTGCAAAAAAAAATAGTAATAAAAAGTACGCTGCCAAAAATCTTAAGGTTTTGGGTTTGGCTGAAATTTGCATTTCTTAGGGTTTCTTGCATCTCTAAGTTTGTCAATTGCTTGGAGTGTCGTTCTATTGATTCTCTTCTATTTCATTGTCAATTCTTGTGTGTTTGAATTCAATTTCTTAGTTTTCAATTGAATATTGCTGTTTGTGATTGAATTAGAAAAAAGAAAAGAAAAGAAAGGAAAAGAAAAGAAAAAAAAATTCAAAAAAAAAAAACAAATCGAAAAAAAAAGGTAGCATTCTCATATGTTGCTACATAGTTACAAAAAAGAGAAAGAAAAATATTTGTGATTGAGCTTTATCATCAAAGGGACTGAAAACATCTTTCTGGTGGGGTATCTTGTTTTATCATTACTCTTTCCCCTCATATAAATTCCTTGAATCTCGTGTCATTTTATTCATTCCTTGTTTCTTGTTCTTACATCTATATTACTGGTTGGAATAATACAAGGTTGTATTGTCTTGATTTAGTTCAACTAGTTTTAAAGAAACTTGAATGAGAAAACTATTGAGGTAAAAGGCAAGAGAGTGTGAGATTATTATCGGGAAAAAGCCAATTAAGAGTGAAACACGAGTGGAGTGCCATTATTCGAGAGTAAACACGTAAGGGAGTGTGTGAGGTTTTTCACTAACATTATTTTTGTGCAGCACATTATGATGTCTCATAGGAGTGACTAATCATCAAAGGGGATGACAGATAACCCATCCTTTGTGTTGCAAGCCATGCAACAACAGTTTGAGCGGTTGAACTTGGTGTTGGGGGAAGTAAGGGATAGGATGGATCAACGAGAAGTCTTGATCAGAAATTTGGAAGGTGGGAGAGATAGGAGGCGACGTGAGTCTAGTATTGAGATTGGGTATAAGAATGAAGAGTATAGGGAGTCTCTTGTTCCTAGGCATGCTCTCAATACACAAATTATGATGGATGATACAGAGCAGTGGAGAGAGAACATTTTTCATACTAGATGCCACATCAATAACAAGGTATGTAATGTGATCATTGATGTGAAGAGTTGTATTAATTTGGCTAGCACTACTTTAGTTGAGAAATTGAGTTTACCTACCTTGAAATACCCTAGACTATACAAGTTGTAGTGGTTAGTGATTATGGGGAGGTTAGGGTAAATAAGCAAGTGGTAGTTTTTTTTTTTTCTATTGGGAAATACCAGGATATGATGCTTTGTGATGTAGTGCCTATGCATGCTGGGCATATTTTGCTGGGGAAGCCATGGCAGTATGATAGGAAGGTGATCCATGATGAGTTAAGAAACATGTACGGTTTTGAAAAGGATGGAAAGATAATCAAACTTGCTCCTTTAACTCCAACACAGGTGCATGGGGAGCAACTGAAATTGAAAAGTGAGAGTGATCAAAAAAGCATGAGTGAAAGTGAGATTGAGCTACAAAGCAAGAGTAAATGTGAGATTGAGAAAAGAAGAAGTAGTGAGGTCGAAAAGGAGAGAGAGAAAAAAATGAGAGAGAAAAAAGGTGAGGCTGAGGCTGAGACCTTAAGAAAAAGAGAGAATGAGTTGAAAAATAATTGTGAGGTTAAGAGTTCAAAAAAAGATGAAGAAAAAGAGAGTGAAAAAAAAAAGAGTGAAAAGAAGAAAAAGAGTGAAAAATAAAATGAGAGTGGAAAGAAAAGGGAGAGTGAAGAAAGTGAGAGAAAAGAGAATTTTTATGCTAAGGCGAGTTTTAATAGTAACGAACTTGACATATGTTTGCCTAGTGTTATAGTCTCTTTGTTGCAGGGATATGAGGTCGTGTTTCCTAGCGGTGTGTTTAGTGTATTGCTACATATTAGGGAGATAGAACATTACATTGATTTTGTACCAGGTGCGACAATTTCAACCCGACCTTTTTTTGAAGAACATAAGTCTTTGACACACTTGAATTGACAAAGTATGTTGTTGATTAGAATGCATGCTAAGTGGGAGGACTGCAATGAGACTTTTTTCCATATAATCAAATACACACAAGGTAAGGAAAATTTCATGGTTGATACTTTAGCAAGAAGGTATGTCCTTGTCTTCATTTTAGATGCAAAGTTACTGAGATTTGAATATGATAAAGAATTGCATTCTAATGATGATGACTTTGCTAGTGTGTATGGAGCGAGTGACAAGGCATCGTTTGGTAAGTGCTATAGACTAGATTGGTATTTGTTTAGAAAGAATAAACTTTGTGAGCCTACTAGTCTTATGTGTGAGATGCTAGTACATGGATGTTGTTTGTTGGGTCATTATGGTGTAAAATGGATTTTAAAAGTGTTGCGTGACCATTGGTGGGAATATTGCTTGCCATTCATGGAGTTTGCATATATTTGGAGTGGTCATTTTGGTGCAAGGAAGATGCATATATTTGGAGTGATCATTTTGGTGCAAGGAAGATTTTAGATGTGTTGCATGAACGTTTGTGGGAGTATCATTTACCATTCATTAACATGTTGCATGAACGTTTGTGGGAGTATTGCTTGCCATTCATTGAGTTTGCATATAATTGGAGTGGTCATTTTGGGGTAAGGAAAACTTTAGATGTGTTTCATGAACGTTTGTGAGAGTGTCATTTGCCACTCGTTAACGTATTGCATAAACTTTTGTGGGCGTATTGCTTGCCATTTATTGAGTTTGAATATAATGGGAATAGTCATTTTGGTGTAAGAAAAACCTTAGATGTGTTTCATGAACGTTTGTGGGAGTATCATTTGCCATTCATTGACTTGTTGCATGAACATTTGAGGGAGTATCATTTGCTCTTATTAGAGTTTGCATATAATAGGACCATGCATACTACTATTTCTTATTCTTCTTTTGAAGTTATTTATGGTTTTAATCCATTTACTCATTTAACTTTAATGCTTTTGCTTGATGATAGGAGTAACTTGGATGGACTTTTTCAATTTCTTGAAAAGATTAATGAAAATCCATATAAAGTGGATCTTCCAGATAAGTATCATGTTTCTGCTATTTTTAATGTTACTAACATTTTTCCCTTTAATCCAGGAGGAGATTCGAGGTTGAATCTTTTTTAGGAGAGGAGGAATGATGGGAACACGGCTGGGCCTAGTCTTAAAGATCCTTTGTAAGTTCCAGATGGGCCAATAATAAGATCAAGAGTCAAGAAGATCAAGGAAGTAATGCAAGCATTGGTGCAATTCACTTGAGATGAAGCTAGCAAGAGCCCAACACTCAATATGGGCTTGAAAGAATGAGAACCAGTTTTGATCCACTTGATACAAGCTGTGGAAGATATGACTTAGAGTATTGTTTGGGCCAAATGTTATTGATAGCTTTCAATTTGTTAAAGTATTTATTTTGTTAATTTAGAATAAGTGGGCTTGATAATGCTTGGCCCACATATGTCTAATTTCTTATAAACTAGGATTTTGGGATGGCCTTGTATTTTGACCAAGGGCTTATTTGGAAAGTAACATTTTTAGGAACTAGGGTTTTGAATAGAGGTACTGTAGTGAATACTGTAGCCGCGGTACTATTCATGCAACACTATTCATCCAGGGCTATTTTTGGAAGAAAGGAGTTTATTTTGGGCTAGGGTTTCTATTAGGTTTTGCTTTAAATACTCTTTGTAGTCTCATTTTAATCAGTTTATGAAATTTGATGAATTTATTCATTGTGAGTTGAATTTTACTCCTCTTGTTCTTAATTGAACTTTTGAACTTATCAAAGGTAAATTATAACCTTTGTGGCGTTCCTCCATGTAATCTGGGTTCTTGAGACGGGTTCTTCAACGGGTCTAGATTTTAATATAATCTAGGTTCTTGAAACGAGTTCTCTTCGGGTCTAGATTCTCTATCCATTTACTTGAGTTTGGCTTTCTTAGGTGTGGTTTCAAATTGATTATGGGTTCAAGAGATTCTCTTCCTACGGGTTTATATCAATTAGACATTAGGCTATTGGGCTTAACTTAGTAAGAGTGAAGGCTATTGACTTAATTTAAGAAAGATCCAAGATTAGGACCCAACCTAGTGGGTCTTTGAGGCCAAAGATAGGCCCTATAAGAGCATCCTCATTGGCATTGCTAAACGAGAAGGTTGGCTAAAATTTGCAGAATTGATGTAAAAAAACATTCCACATTAAATTGGACAAATCTAAAATAATTTATACTTTTGCTACAGTGGTTGGTTAAAGATGGAGAACTACAATTGATTCACCAAACATTAAAATACTAATTTCTCACACCAAACAAATATTAAATTATTAATTTCTCACTTCAAGTAAAAATACTATTTGGTTTGTAATTAAGAGATTTAGATCAGT
Organism: Pterocarya stenoptera; assembly: GCA_003123785.1. Classification (NCBI taxonomy): domain Eukaryota; kingdom Viridiplantae; phylum Streptophyta; class Magnoliopsida; order Fagales; family Juglandaceae; genus Pterocarya; species Pterocarya stenoptera. The sequence continues at coordinate 64,576 of QEOT01002861.1, read as the reverse complement.
CTAATCAAATATTTTTTTATTAGCATTAAATGACTTTTGAAAATATGATTTTTTTTAATATTAATTTAATTAGAATATAATTATTATTAACATTTAATTGGTAGAGTTACAAAATGTGATACAAATAAATTAAATAAAAAATTATTAAATTAATAATATTCTATTATTATATAGAGAGTGAATGAATAATCCAATGTGGGGATTGAATTTAAATGGAATAGACAAATGTAAAAAAAGTGTGAAATTACCTAAATTTTGAATATGGATTTGGCTAAGTGAATTAAGATGCTCTATAAATCTGGACATAAGCCACTACTAAGCCCACAACCAAGGCATCAACAACATCACTAAACAAAACTCAGGTAGCAGACTGGCTAGTGAGAAGTTAGACCTTCTATATCTAGGAAGTGAAAAACATTTTCTGCACTTATTGTTGCTACGTTTCTAGTCCTTTTCTTGTACTTGGAAGGAGTTCTCATCTCCTTTTCATTCATTCATCTCAGACTCACTCTATACTTGATCTCTGCTATTTTAAGCTTCTACAACAGATGGATATGGAGGCTCTGATTCTTCAGACAAAGGCATTGTCATGGCAGGATCTTAACCTTCAACCTGCACCAGAGAAAGCCAAAGCTATTTTAGATAAAATCCTGGTGGGAAGGTTAGTTGCAGATAGACCTTTGAACAAGTATGCTATTCATTCCAGTATTAAAGCCTCTTGAAACTTTATCCATAATTTTCTTATTGGAGATATGGATATAAATAAGTTTATATTCACCTTTAGAACACCTCAAGATAAACTAAGATTTCTTAATCAAGCTCCATGGAATATCAAAGGGCATTTGCTAATTTTGAAACCATGGTCTCCGAGAGCTACTCTCCATGAAATCAGTTTGAATCATGTAGCTTTTAATGTACAAATACATGGTCAACCCCTAGATCATATTGCTCTTGATAATGCTATAGAAGTTGGGAAAGCTCTTGGTAATTTGATCAAAGTGGAGGAAGATCCTCTTTATGGATTAGCCTTTAGAAAGTTTATTAGACTCAATGTTGAACTTGATGTCACAAAACCTCTTCAACAAGGATTCAAAATGCTAAGACTCAGCAACCATGAAATATGGATAGCCATAAACTATGAAAAATTGGCAGACTTTTGTTATGCTTGTGGAAGACTTGGTCACTCTCAAATCTTTTGTGGTTACTTAAGTTCAACTCCTACAAGGTTATCATACGGTCCATGGATAAGAGCAGAATTTCAAAGTAGCTTTGAAACTACTCAGACTTTCATCAAACAAGTGGTGGGCAATATGATGAAACAGACCCTTCTGATAAATTCTCTCTTTCAGTTTCAACCAGAGGTCATTACAACAAAGGAAAACAAAGTCTCAATGTAAGCAAGCAGCAGGAAATTTCAATTCAAAGTCAAGATAGTATTACCAAGGATTATTTCGAAACAATTCCAGCTAGTAATTCGAAATGGCTACACTTGAACTCTTCTCCTTCGAGCTCACTGAATCTGGGCGATATTTCCATTAGAGACAGATAAGCTACTCTACATAGCTACAGTGAACCTAGATCATTACTTTTCTCACCAAGAAACTTTAATTCATTCACTATTCAGCTCACTACAGAATCTAGCAGCCATACCTTGAATCAGAGCAAAATATCTCTACTGCCTTTAAGACTAGCAGTATAGGTGGCAGATGAAAGTAGCTCTCAGATACAAGAATCGCCTTCAATCCTATCGGTTTTTGTCAATGCAGCACCGACCTCCATGGAGAACATAGTGGAAAAGGATTTACATAGCAATGCAAGGATATAAGAGTCAGAAGGAACACACTGGTCTTGAAATAGATATCGGGCTTGGGCTTGGGCTCAGGCTTGGGCTTGGCTCAATTACTCAACAAGAATCTAGGCCTTTATATATGGACTCTCCACAGATACACTCTAATAGGCCTCAGCAAGTCTTTTTCAGTAATAAACTAGAGCTCCTCTTCAACTCTTCACCAATTATCAATCCATTAATGGCCCATAAGCACAGCACATCAACTTCATGTGATCCAGTCGGCTTTCATACTCTCATCTCTCCATATACTGGCTCGGCATCAGACTTGGATTTATCATCTCCTCACATGAACATTTAGTTGATTGAAGATTCAAATGTTCACTCCGATAATAGTCCGATGCAAATAGAGATGACAGCCAATTTATCATCTGATCATACCCATAGTGATGTTATCCTCAATGAAAATTCAGAAAGTAATATTGTGAAAGTCCATCAAGAAACTCGAGTTATTAAAAGACATCATCAAGTTGAATCTTCTAAGGCACCAAAGAGGAAATCACAGCGTCTCATCAAAGTGGAGAAATTAGACTCTATTGAAAAACATCCTCTAAAACAACAAACAGATGAAGATTCATTGGCACATACTCTATTGGAAATGCATTCAGGTTCTCTTGGGAAGAAAAAAAAATCGAAAGGGAAAGCAAAAGTTAACCCTTACAGTAGACCACCAACAAACCAGTCCGGAAAGTCCAAATTAGCTAGCGAGGCAAGCTTAAAAATGCCTCCCCCAAATAAGTGAAGACAATGGCATGGAATTGCAGGGGTTAACCCGCCCCAAAGTAATCAGAAACTTAAGGACTAATATTAGGAAATATAACTCGGATGTAATCTTTTTGTCGAAAACCATGGTGACGGATGATCGCACCATATCTATTATAAATAGTTTAGGTTTCCAAAATTTTGTTCACTATCCTGCTGATTGTAAAAAAGGGGGACTGTTACTTTTGTGGAGACCGGGTGTAGAAATAGAACCTGTAAATATAAATATTAATGCAATTTCTATTTTAGTTTACTCTGATCCTACACATCATCCATGGTTGATTACTTATGTATATGCACTAGCCTAATGGAACAACAAAACTAACTTCTAGAGTCATTTAGATTAATTATATCAAGCTTTTCCAGGGCCTTGGATTTGTCTAGGTGATTTCAATGATCTCATGGATCAATCTGAAAAATTTGGAGGAAGATCTATCTCTTATAATCCTAATAGGGGCTTTAAAGCCCTTATGGATAGGAATGGATTAATAGACATCGGCTATATGGGCCTAAAGTTTACATGGACCAATAATAGACAGGGTCAAGGCCTTATAAGAGAAAGATTAGATTGAGCTACTGTAAACCAAGAATGGAGGCTACTTTTCTCAGATGCTACATTGCAACATCTAGCATCATCAGCTTCAGATCATCATCCCATCATGTTACAAACTACGGCTAATGTTTGTCAAGCACCTTCCTTCAAGTTTGAAGAATTCTGGATCCGTGAGCCATTAAGCCACCAGATTATCAGTGAAGCATGGAGTAAATCCCGTGTAGGTAATTCGTCTTATATTCTATGTAAGAAACTCAAATCAACCAAAGAAGCACTCAAAGTCTGGAACAAAGATCATTTCGGAAAAATCAACCACAATATTCATCAGATTGAAAGTGAGCTTCTCAAAGTACAAGAAGACGTTATGACTCCCTACAATCAGGAAATGGAAAGATTTCTGCAAAATAAACTTCACAAGCAAAGAGAATATGAAGAAATACTATGGAAACAAAAATTGAGACTCACCTGGCTAACCTCAACGAATCTCAATACCAAATTTTATCATTTGACAACAACTATTCGGAGAAGACGAAATGCTATTGACTCTATCAAACTGGCGCTAGGTATTTGGTCAATAGACCCCACTGTCATAGAGACTTCTTTTATTAATCATTTTAGAACTATATATTCCTCTTCAAATCCAATTGTTCCAGATCAACTGGATAATCTCTTCGACAAGCAAATTTCGGAAATAGAAAATGAATCTCTAGTTGCAATACCAGAAGAAAAGGAAATATTGGAAGCTCTAAAATATCCCAGCAATAAAGCTCCAGGGCCAGATGAAATGACAGCTCTATTCTATAAACACTATTGGAGTATTATAAAAAAAGAAGCCATATTAGCAGTTCAGAATTTCTTTTGTAGCGGGCTGCATCTAAAACAGATCAACTATACCAACATTGCTTTTATTCCAAAGACGACTTGTCCCAATAGTCCTGGCCAATATCGCCCTATCAACCTTACCAATGTCAGCTATAAGATTATAATCAAAATCATGGCCAATCGCCTTAAAGTCCTTCTCCCAAAAATAATTTCTCCACTCTAGACAGCATTTGTACCAGACAGAAATATCAAGGAAAATACCATCATAGCTCATAAGTTTTTTCACCATCTCAAAAAACAAACAGGAAAAATAGGCTCGTTGGCACTTAAGCTAGATATGGAGAAGGCTTTCGATCAAGTGGAGTGATATTTTCTCTTTATAGCTATGCAAATTCAGGGTTTCAATCATAAATGGATATATATGATAAAAGAGTGTATAACAATAGTGTCTTTCTCTGTTCTCATTAATGGTTCACCAAGAGGCTTTTTCAAATCTCAAAGAAGTATTAGACAAGGTGATCCAATATCACCTTTTCTCTTTATATTGGTTACAGAAGCTCTCTCTAGAATTTTATTAAAGGCTGAAGCATAACAGAAGCTAGAAAGGTTTCGAATTAGTAGAAACAGTCCAACTGTGTCACACCTTTTATTTGCAGATGATACAATCATTTTTGCTAAGGCCACGGAAAAAAATGCTCGAACTATTTCAGAATGTCTTGCAAAATGTCAAACTTGGTCAGGACAGAAAGTCAATTTGAGCAAATCTTCAATGTTTATTACCAGAAATACTAGCTAGGCAACAAAAGCATCTATTTCCCAATGGCTGCCCTACAAAGCAACCTCAGCCAGAATGAAATATCTGGAATTACCCACTTCTTTTAGTAGAAGTAAGAAAGAAAATTACAATGAGATGTTAAGCAAAGTGGAAAAAAAAAATTGAAAGGTTGGAAATCAAAGCTACAGCTCAAGCAGGCAAAACTATGCTAATCAAGTCTGTAATAAGTACTATTCCAACTTATCATATGAATACATTCCAGATACCAAAGTCTGTTTGTAAATCTCTTGATACTGCTTTCAAAAATTTCTGGTGGGGATTCTGGAAAGACAAAACTCATAACTTGACTCTAAAGTCTTGGAAATCTATTTGTCAACTAAAGAAGAAAGGTGGTCTTGGTATTAGATTGATGAAAAATATGAATCAAGCTATGCTAGCCGAAACAGGATGGGAACGAAGTGTGCCCAGAAATGACTTGTCGCATTCAACTCTAGCCACTAAATATTTCAGGAACAAAACTTTTTAGGAAGTTTCGCAAAAGGCATTAGATTCATCTATGTGGAAGGGAATACTCAAAACCAAAGAACTGCTAAAAAAAGGCCGGTGTTTCCAAATTCATAATGGAGAATCGATAAACATTTGGTGAGATCCATAGATTCTTTCATTGATCAATTTCAAACCACAGCCAATCCAAGGTATGGAGCTACAAAATCCAACTCTTACAGTTTCAGATCTTATAAAAAATAACCCTCGGATTTGGAATGTTCCAAAAATGCAAGATATTTTTTATTGGCAAAGTATATCAGAAATACAAAAAATCCCTCTATCAACAACATGAGTATTTGATCAGGATAAAGTGGTTTGGGTTTTAAATCATAATGGGAGATACTCAGTCAAATCTGCATATCATGCTACAATACAAGATCAAGTCTCAACAAGGCAAAACCCTTCGATGATACTCTTCAAGCCAATGTGGAGTCTTAGAATTCATGATCGTCATAAATTACCATTTGGAAACTCCTTTGGAATATTATTCCTACCAGAACAAGACTTGGGGAATTCATCCCCAACCAAGAAACTGAAGAGTGTGTTTTTTGCAACTATTAGAAAGAAACTCTGTTGCATTTGTTTGTTGAATGTCCTATCAACAGGATTCTATGGCAACAAAGCAGTTGGCCTCTAAACCTTGCAAATCTGCCTATTGATTCTATATCAGACTGAATCCAAATGATCATTTATCCGGAGAAAGAATTGGGGCTTCGGAATGAGGAAAGGCATCATTTTCAACTATTTGCAGTCATAATGTTAGACTTCATTTGGAGAAAGAGAAATGACATCATTCATAATCACACTTCTCTATCAATTGAAGAAGCAAATATTCAGGTCAAGCGCACCTATGAAGATTGCAAAAATGCATGGAAGGAAAAAGTTGAACAACATAGCAAAAAAGAAAAATGGTATCCTCCTCCTCCAGACCATCAAAGTTTCTCTTTTGATGCAGTAGTTGTGATCAGTTTTCAGTAGTCTCAACAATCCAAAGAAATCATAATGGAGATATTCTAGGACTAAGAATGGAAAAGGTGCATACCACTTTCCCTTTAATTGCAGAAGCAATGGCAGCGCTCCTTGCAATCAAAATGGCTTCAACTCAAAGTCTTGTGATAATTAAAAGGGATTCTCAATCAATAATTTCTTCCATTGAAAGTCCAGACATCTCTTCATTCTGGAATATATCAACTATTATCAAGGACATTCAGCACATATCCAGTCTTCATAAAGACTGAAAATTTGCTAAGATACATCGATTCCAAAATCGATATGTGCACTCAGTTGTGCAATGGGGACAACTACCAACCTTGTTTTTGGAAGCATACCCTTAGATAATATTCCTAAATATTTTTTGTATATTGATAGTGGAAATGATCCACCTTAAACTTTGTATCTTTATAATTTATAATATGCTTATGCTTGATTAGAAAAAAAAAAAAAAAAAAGAAAGAAAAAGATGAAGAAGAAGAAGCCCACAACCAAGGCTTATTCATATGGCTCAATAAAAGCCCAACCTATGAAGTTCAAAACCTTTAATTTTATTTCATTCTTTCAAATGGGACCCACATATATCATTCTATTAGTTTTTAAATTTGTTTTCACAATTCCTTTCATCTCAATTCATCTAACCATTACAATTTTATCAAATTTTCACACAAAATAAAATAAATTTTACAATTTTTTCAAATCTTAAAATAAAAATAATATTAAAAAAATATATTATAATAATATTTTATTTAAATTTTAACTTTATTTTAAATTTATTTTATTTCATTTCTTATTATCTACGAAAACAATGAGCTCTGTGGTACTAATCTCAAACAACGAATTTCGGGTAAGTGTCGGGTAAATATTTTGTCATGGCCTTTTCCTCTTGTTTGGTATAATAAAAAAACCTTCTTACCTCCCTAAACTTCATAGGTGACGTGAGCTGAAATATCTAGCTATATATGAAGTTCCATCAAATCTATCTTCAAAACTTTTTACAAAATCTCCAAAAAATTATCAAACTTGATGTTTTTATTATATTTTAATTATTTTTTTATTTGATATTTTAATATTAAATATTAAAACAGTTATCATATGAGATTTATTATTAAAAATTAATTAATTTTTATATGATTCCGTACTTTTCTAAAATAGATTACGTGACGTTTCAAATATAATTTCTGCAGTAGTTACACTCTTACAGTCTTACTATTGCTCAAGCCTTCCCACTCAACGAGCTCGGCAGTTCTCAACTCTTGTCCCATAGATGGCGGTGGATAGAGAAACCGGAAACAGCCTGGTGTTTGCTGTCAATGGAGAGAGGATTGAGCTCTCCAGTGTCGACCCTTCGACTACTTTGCTCGAGTTCTTGCGTTCCCAGACTCGCTTCAAGAGTGTAAAGCTCGGCTGTGGTGAAGGTTGGTGTATCTCAGCGTGGGTGAATAGGTCTGTTGTTTTTGTTATAGAATTATAATTCGTGATTGAGGAATTCAGATTTTCAATCTGGGTTACATCGCCTTAAATGGGTTTCATTTTTCTTGTTATGATATTATGCCGTGAGCAAGATTGGTTAGTTGACTCTCAACAGTTGCAGTAACTTACCCATTAGCCAGCCGATTTGGATTGAGATGATCTCAACTCATCTCACTACTATTCACTATTATTCATAAATTTTAACTTACAAATCTCACTACTATTCATATGTTGATTTGATTCAAATAATTGGTTTTGACACTTCTGAGGACACGTGTTTTGTTTATGCCTTCTTGTACCTACAAAAGGTCGATAGTTTGATTCTGAGTGATTTTCCTCTTTCGGTAATGGGTCGCTCTGACGTTGGCTAACTCGTCAAGGAAAATCCGTGTTTTGTGTTCTGAGAAAAAAGGACGAAAGTTAATTAGAATCTTGGATTATCATCATTGTCTTTCTTTCCTTTTTTTTTTATTTTTTATTTCTTTAAAGTAACTGGTTGTAATTTAGAATCTTGATTATGCAAATTTAATGACCGAATTGATTTTCTTTTCTCTTCTCTGCAACTCAAATTTATGTGTGTGCTGTGCGTTATTTGAAAAGTGCATGTAACTCGTGTTTCTTTCTTTTTTGTGCGGAATAGTACCAAATGAATTATGTCAAAATCAAACTCCCTGTAATTCAAAATTTCTCTCTCTCTCTCTCTCTCGGGGCAACCGAGCAATACGCTTTCTGTTCTACGCATTATTCTTGGATTTATACATATATCCTTTTGATAATCTTAGTATTTCTGAAAATTTATTTGTCTAACATAAATTATCTTCAAATTTGTAATGATTTCTTTTCATGGTCTATAATTCAATATTGCAGGTGGTTGTGGTGCTTGTGTTGTTCTATTGTCAAAGTACGACCCTGTGCTTGATCAGGTTGAGCATTTTACAGCAAGTTCATGTCTCACTCTACTTTGTAGTGTACATGGATGTGCAATTACAACAACCGAAGGCCTTGGAAATAGCAAAGATGGTTTGCACGCAATTCATCAAAGGCTTGCTGGTTTCCATGCTACTCAATGTGGGTTTTGTACTCCTGGAATGTGTGTTTCACTCTCTGCAGCGCTGGTCAATGCTGAAAAAACCAATCGACCTGATCCCTCTCCTGGGTTCTCCAAGCTGACGGTTTCTGAAGCTGAAAAGGCTATTGCAGGAAACCTCTGCCGCTGTACTGGGTATAGATCAATAGCTGATGCCTGCAAGAGCTTTGCAGCCGATGTTGATATGGAGGATTTGGGGTTGAACTCTTTTTGGAGAAATGGAGAGAGTGAGGAAGTAAAGATTAAGAGGCTACCTTTCTATGACCGTAATAGAGAGATCTGTACATTTCCAGAGTTTTTGAAGAAGTCCATGGTTTTGGATTCTAAAAGATTTTTTTGGTACAATCCTGTAAGTCTCGTAGAACTTCAAAGCTTATTGGACTCCCTTGAGACCAAGGATGGAAGCTTGGTTAAATTAGTAGCTGGTAACACGGGAATGGGTTATTACAAGGAAATTGAATGCATTGACAGATACATTGATCTAAGGTATATTCCTGAGATCTCATCAATTAAAACAGATTTGACTGGGATTGAGATTGGAGCAACTGTGACAATCTCTAAAACTATTGAAGCTTTGAAGAAAGAAAACAAAGCTGAATTTCACTCAAATGGTGAGATGATGTTCAAAAAAATTGCCGACCATATGGAGAAAATTGCTTCAGGGTTCATCCGGAATACAGCCAGTATAGGGGGAAATTTGGTGATGGCACAGAGGAAACATTTTCCTTCTGATATTGCTACAATACTTCTTGCTGTGGATTCAATGGTGGATATAATGAGTGGTACTAGACGTGAAAAGATTATGTTGGAGGAGTTTCTGGAAAGGTCTCCAATGGATTCCAAAACTGTGCTTCTAAATGTTAGAATCCCAACTTGGGAATCGATCAGACATATTTCTTCAAATACAAACTCTATGGTGCTGTTTGAAACCTATAGAGCTGCACCGCGGCCTCTTGGAAATGCACTTCCCTATTTAAATGCTGCTTTTATGGCTGAAGTTTCTTCCTGTAGAACTTCTGGTGGAATCGTTGTATATAACTGTCAGCTGGCTTTTGGTGCTTATGGCACCAAACATGCAATCCGAGCAAGAAAGGTGGAGGAATATTTAGCTGGAAAAACTTTAAGTGTTGGTGTTCTATACGAGGCTATCAAATTAGTTAGGGCCACAGTAATACCAAATGATGGCACTCCTTCTCCTGCTTATAGGTCAAGCTTGGCTGTTGGTTTTCTTTTTAATTTCTTTAGCCCTTTAGTCGACAATAATGGTGAAACTTTTAATGGTTTATTGGATGGGTATGTGAATGATTTGTTGGTTGAAGTTTCCAAATTAGACCAGAATACCCTCCAGCTTGATCATGATAAAATCCCGAGTTTTCTATCATCTGCTAAGCAGGTGCTTGAATTAAGTACAGAGTATTATCCAGTTGGTGAGCCAATTACAAAAGCTGGAGCTGCCATCCAAGCTTCTGGTTCGTTATACTGCAATGATTATTTGGTGTTCTTGTTATGTTTCAAATTTATGTTCTATCACATTGTTACTTTCTTACCAGCATCCTTCTGCTGGTTTGCAGGCCTCACGTTCCTTTTTGTAAAACCTGGCCCAAGTAGCTACTACTGCTATGACTACTATGTAGACCTTATATTCCTTTTCTAAACTTTGACCCATCAAATGAATTGAAATATTGAGTTATTTAAATTAACAAAGTTCTTCAAATTTACCTTGTTCACCATCTTTGAGCTCAAATTTAACTTGGGTCAAAATCATTTCTCTTTCTAAGACTTAGTGAGAAATTACTGCACGCAAGCATGTTCATAAATCACTCCGTGGCCTTGCATAGTTTTCAGGTTCATGATGGTTGATTAGTATTAGCTAACATATACAACAGTGGTTTGCTGTGAATTTTAGCTGATCAGATTGACCACAATTCTTTATTTTTATACTGTATCCCTTCAATTACTGCTGCAAACTCCTAAATTAAAGTAGATAGCTCACTCATCCTGATCTGTTCTGTAGGTGAGGCTATCTATGTGGATGACATTCCTTCACCCGCAAATTGCCTTCATGGGGCATTCATTTATAGCACAAAGCCTTTGGCATGGGTAAGGGGTATAAAATTCCAGCCTAAACCATATCCGGATGGAGTGGTCGCAGTTATTACTTCTGAAGACATCCCCAAAGGTGGAGAGAATACTGGATCAAAGACCATATTTGGTACTGAACCTTTATTTGCTGAGAAGCTTACTGAGTGTGCTGGTCAGCGTCTTGCCTTGGTGGTAATTAATATTTTTTTTTCTGAGAATATGTGGCCTTCATTTTTGTTGATTGTAAACATATACACTCTGGAGATGATACAACACCGAATTTTCTTTATTTCTGGTTTCTCCACATTCTACTTATTCAAATGATTGTGTAGGTTGCTGATACACAGAAGCGTGCAGATATGGCCATAAATTTTGCAGTGGTTGATTATGACCTAGAAGATCTAGAACAACCAATTCTTTCCGTAGAAGAGGCTGTTAGGAGATCCAGTCTTTTCGAGGTTCCTCCTTTTCTTTTCCCAAAACAGGTTGGTGATATATCAAAAGGAATGGCTGAAGCTGATCAGAAGATTCTTTCTGCCGAGGTGCTTTTAATCTATAAGCCTTGCTCCCCTCCTCAAGCCCCAAGTTCACATACACTTCAAGTTTGAATTCTTTTTTGGATAACAACTTTATTCCATTTAAAAATAATGTGCCAATTAAAAGAAAAATAAAAGAAAAGGGAATCAAGATTTTTGACATGGGTAACACTCATTCAGCATCTTTTAGTCATCCAACTATTTGCATAAGAAATAAATGTTTGCTCACTGTCAAGCTTTGGGCGATTGGGAAATTCAGATTAAACTTGGATCGCAATACTATTTCTATATGGAGACACAAACTGCCCTTGCTGTGCCAGATGAAGACAACTGCATGGTGGTATACAGTTCAAGTCAGGTCCCTGAGTGGACACAAACGGCGATTGCAAGGTGTCTTGGCATTCCTGAACATAATGTCCGTGTAATTACTAGAAGGGTTGGAGGAGGCTTTGGTGGAAAGGCCATAAAAGCCATGCCTGTGAGTATCTCATTGTCTGAGTGTCATTATATTTTTTGAAAAGAAATTATATCTTCATTATTGGTACTACAAATCCATCAAATTCAAATATGAAACTTTTGCAAGCAATGTAGAAATGAGTCCAAATTTTCTATACCTTACTGGGACGATGGGCTTTCTATGAGTTTAGATGAGTATTTCTTTTATTCAACAAGATGTGGTAACTCGCACACCCAGTTCTGTTTTAGCTCACCTGGATTTTCTTGGATGCCTATTGTAAAGTGCTTGATACGTGTTTGCATTGCTTGGGGAGAAAATATTTATTTTCTTCCTTTGTTGTTTGTGTGGTCACTGGGAATTAGGAGAACAGGAACTAGAATCTTTCAATTACCTTTGGATCAATGGGTTATTGGATTCAAGGAAAAGTATGAATCTTCCAATTATGTCACTTTTGAAAGGTTAATATTATTTTGAGGAGTTGGTTGGTGCTACTGACTTTGAAAAGTGTATTAGCCCAGACTGCATGAAATTTGGTATAGGTACGACCTATTTTACTGTTGTATTAATGTGGTGATTCTTTGATAAATATATTAATAGGATGATTTGAAAAGTGAATATTCTCTTTAGGAGTAACTGGCCTCCTAGAGTTTGTAGATCTCATAAATATTATCCCAAGTTTATGCGTCCTTTTGCATATGCTTAATGCTTTAAACGTCTGTTTTTGGTCTTTGTGTTTTTTTCTGTTTAGTTGTAGTTCAGAAGTTAAAAAAAAAGATTGTAGATCGAATATTCACGGTATTACAGGATACAATGGCTGACCTTGAGTATTGAATCCATGGTGAATATGTGATTACCGCTAAATATTTCCCTAAGTTTTTGAGTTGTCTTAATTCTTACTGCAATTAGACCTTGTGAGACAAAAAGTTTGGTGTTGGGCTTCACCTGGTGAAAATTGACTCATTATTGCCATTGAAGAACTGAATCATGTGGGAGATGCATAACTAGAATTGGTTGACAATCCCATGATGACCAAAAAAGGTAGACTGGATGCATCCCACCATTGACCTATTTAAAAAAGTTTAACTAGGGTTTCAGTCCCTGATGCAATGAAATGCATCCTTTTGAATTTTTGACAGACAAAATGCTCATATTTATATAGAAGTTTTGTTTAGAAGGATGCTTTTTTGTCAGTTTTTTTTTTTTTGATAAGTAAACAAATTTTATTAATCCCACAACTGTTAATTACAAACTAAGAATGCCCTATCTACGTAGGCGCATTAGAAACTAGGAAAAAACCACATAATATATATGTATTACTATAATAATTTCTCTCTATCATTATTCTTTATTAAATCCGACCCCATTACCTTTTGTCAGTTTATTTGATGTTATTTTGGAAAAGAGTTCTTCACTATGAACTGTTTTCCATTGTAGCAACTTCAGCCTCAGAGTATTATCATCTGACAATACACTAATTTAAACTGCAAGTTTTTTCCTTAGTGACCTCTTCTCTCATTGTGGTTTGATTTTCTGCTTTGGTTCTCTGTATCATTTGATATAAGTGATTAAAGCTCTATTTCGATTGTTTAAAATGAATACATTGAAAAGTACTTAAAAAATTGTGATGTTTTAGGTTGCTGCTGCATGTGCGCTTGCCGCCCACAAGTTGCGCCGCCCCGTTAGGATGTATCTCGATCGCAAGACTGATATGATTATGGCAGGAGGAAGGCATCCGATGAAAATAACTTACAGTGTGGGATTCAAGTCTAACGGGAAGATTACAGCATTACAACTTGAGATATTAATTAATGCTGGGTGCTCTGTGGATATTAGTCCAATTATGCCCCATAATGTGCTGAGTGCACTTAAAAAATATGACTGGGGTGCTTTATTTTTTGATATAAAGGTATGCAAGACAAATCATTCAAGTAAATCTGCAATGCGGGCACCTGGGGACGTACAGGGGTCATTTATTGCTGAAGCAGTAATTGAGCATGTAGCTGCTGCCCTTTCGATGGAAGTGGATTCTGTCAGAAGCATAAATCTCCACACATACAGTAGCCTCAACTTTTTCTATGAGGGTATTGCAGATCAACCTCTTGATTATACTTTACCTTCAATATGGAACAAGTTGGTTACGTCTTCAAGCTTGCTCCATAGGATCAAAATGGTGGTAAAGTTTAATAGAAACAATAAATGGAGTAAGAGGGGCATATCTCAAATACCCATTGTGCATGAAGTGACATTAAGACCGACTCCAGGAAAAGTCAGCATTTTACGTGATGGTTCTATTGTTGTTGAGGTCGGTGGGATTGAGCTTGGCCAGGGGCTTTGGACAAAGGTAAAACAGATGACTGCATTTGCTCTCAGCTCAGTACAATGTGATAGGGTTGGGGATTTGTTGGACAAAGTACGGGTCATACAATCTGATACCTTGAGTTTAATTCAAGGGGGTTTTACTTCTGGGAGCACAACATCTGAGGCAAGCTGTGAAGCAGTGAGACTTTGCTGCAATATTTTGGTTGAGAGACTCGGGCCTCTCAGGGAAAGATTGAAGGAGCAAATGGGTTCTGTGGAATGGGAGATGCTTGCTGATCAGGTAATCTATTTTTCACCATGGGCAATGAAATTTGATTTTTTTTTTTACCTTCTCCCTTTTAGGATGAATGCATATGTACGAACCTTGCCTTTCCTAGTCTTGATTGATATGTTAGACATTACTTGCTTAAGGTCTATTTTTTTTTTGATAAGTCATTACTTATTACTTGCTTAAGGTCTATGTTTTCAGAACTTTTCCCTGAGGTTTTTGCAAAGGCTTGAACCGAGAATGTTGCAAGAATCATCATTTCTATGTCCTTAATATGTCTTGTGAATAGTATTAAGAAGAGTAACTCTTTTATGCTAATGATAGTGTGGGCTATCTTAGGGTCTACAAAATAGGAAGTTTAGGATTGATTGAACGCTGATTCGGTGTTCTAGAGATCTATTTGTGGCTCAAACATAGAGGAAAATAGATTAATGAAGAAGAATGAAAGAAACAGGAAAACATAGAATATCAACCAGGCCTTCTAGGAGTTTAATCTAGAAGAATGTTTTGGAGTCTCACCCCAAAATGAAAACAAAATATGCTGAAATTTTATTTATCAAAATGCTTTAATTCTTTTTACAAGACGATAGGACTTGCTTATACAAAAGTGAAATCTTCTTGTTACTCAGATGCCATTGTAATGAAAGGAATGATGGCTTAATTGCAGTGGGGAACCAGGATTTTTATTATTATTTTTGATCTATTAATGTGAATGGGTGAATCTACCTCAAGCAATACATATGGACTTTCTGTATGTGTAATGTGTACGTGTTTAGGTAAAATAAAACAAAATCTAGAATTTAATGTAGTAATAAATCATAAGCCTTAACTGTATACAAAAGTTACAGGTTTAGTAGTAAGAGAAATTTTCTTTCGAATACAAAAGTTTGTAGTTTGCTGTAGACATGTATGGAAACAAATTGAAAATACAACTTAACATCCCTTTCAAATTATGCTCGACGGCAGTCTTTCATTGCATAAAATTTATCCATCATCATTAATGTAGTGAAATACGTAGCAGTTTTTTATTCTCCATATAAACTATAAAACAGTATGCCAGAAACTCATATTTCATTCTAGTACATGCCAGGAACTTCTGTAGCAAAAAACATATTCTGTAGTGATAAGAGAAACAAGGAAGCACCAACAGTAGACCAATCAGCCCGTCAACCAAATGATGGACCTTCAACTTTCTCAAAATTACTCATCCTTTTAATGAATCACAGAATGTAGATGTAGTCTCAAAATCTGGATGTTTTGCACATAAAGCTTGTATTGGTGCAATTGAAACCTCAAATGGATTTCTTTTCTTGCTCTTCTACCTTTGCTTGTGGGTTGAAGATTGTAAATCTACTCTTGTTTAATTGCTGGGGAAGTGGATCTGGTGTTACCAGAACAAGAGAGAAGCATTGTGGAGATGCTCGTGGGGGTGGGTGGTGTTTTAATGAAGTCCAAGAGTCTCATGGGGTGGGATTGTGGAAAAATATAAGGGTGGGTTGGGGGAAGCTCTCTAACAATATCATATATGAGGTGGGACATGGATCCAGTATCAGATTTTGGCATGATTTGTGTTGCAGCGATCTGGTTTTGAAGGAAGATTTCTAAGATATGTACAGGTAGCTTGTGACAAGGATGCTTCAGTGACGACTGGGAGATTTCATGTGATTTTCCCTAATGGAATTTAAGTTTCATTCGAGCAGTTCAAGATTGGGAGGTGGAAGCTTTTAGAAAATTTTTGAACTTGTTATACTTCACAGAATTGCAAATAGGTGGTGAAACAAGGTTTTTTGTGTCCCGGCTAGAAATGGGGTGTTCAATGTTTGTCCTTTTTATGATATCCTTAATACTCCTGTTAGCAATCTATTCTTGTGGAAGAGCATTTGGCTGATAAAGTGTGACACCCCAAGGAAAAGTATGGATCAAGGGACTTGCATTTAAACATTGGACTATGGAGGTCACTGGTTAGACTAGTCAAATTTCATCTTTAGGCCCAAAATTTATTATGATCCTTTAGTAAACCGAAACTTCTTGGATTTATTTGAGATACTGGGATCATAATTTAACAAAAAGATTAGTACCGTTGTTCTAGTTAGAATGTTTTGGAATTTTTGGAGTGATAAAAAATATGTTTTGGCGATTTGGTGTCAAGTGACCCAATCCGAGCTTGACATGTGGCAGGCCTAGCTTGCCACCTCACCAACCATGATCCTACAATCCATCACCACCTGGATAGTAATACTTGCAGTCCTAAACACATGTTTGAGTCACGGCTCTTCTCATCTTATCATCTTGCCATACACTTGGCAAAAGGGTTCTTCACCAAGTACTTCTGTTTTTCAGATTTTGTCTCCCATGCAACTGCTGTGTGCTGCTCCTCACCACCACTAATATTTACACTCTTTGGTCAGTCTTTCTAATCATTCCTGGTCAGTACACATTGGAATTTCAGGTCCATCTGTTGGTCATAAAAACTGGAAATTTACAAGAGAAGGGAAGAGATAGAGGCCTATGGCCGAGCCCCTCTTCAAGCATCACATCTCTCTTTTCCTCTGCTGTATGCCATCCATCTCCTCCAATAATGTTAATGTAATTTTGGTTAATTATTTTGCTAGCTTGTGGACTCATAATCATTGGGCACCAAAGCCATTCATTGGTCACAAAAGATAGAGACTTGGGGAAGGAATCCATGGGAAAACCGAGCACATCTCTTCAGCTTTTCCTCATCATTTTCTTCTGCAGAAAAATGCCACTTGTCTAACATTCAATAGTCTGGTCTACACCTCTAAGGAGCCCCTAGGATTAGTACAATCATGAGAGGACTTGATTCTAGATTTAGATGGAGATTTATTTGGTATGTGAACAAAAACTGTGCAACCAAATTTTTTTAAAGGTAATTCTGAATTAATTCTAGATTCTGGAAATTCCTTTTTTAAGCAATCTAATGGAGTGATATACTGTAGAACTCATGTGGGCATCCCGTTGATCAAATAGGATGAAGTCAAAATAGCATCTCCCCATAAATATTTTGGAATATTCATATAAAACATTATAGCATGGGCTTACTTCAAGCAAATGTATATTTTTTCTTTCGTTTATTCAATTTTGTTGGGGGGTATCACGACATGAAGATTGATGAGAAATACCTTTTTCTTGTAAAAAAGTTTTCAAAACTTTATTAAAATACTCTGTTCCATTGTCAGATCGAAGTATTCAAAATTTTTGTTTGTAATTGATTTTCAATCATATTGTAAAAATCTTTGAATAATTTTTCAACTTCAGACTTCTCACGCATTAGATAAATCCAACAAAGACGAGTATGGCTGTCTATAAATGTCACAAACCACCTTTTTCCTGACATAATAGTAACCTTTGAAGGTCCCCACACATCACTATGAAATAAATAGAATGGTTTTGATGCATGATGAGGTTTAGGAAGATAAGTTGCACGATGACTTGGACAAAAAACAACTTTCACATTGCAAAAAATGCAGAGTCTAAATTTTTAAACAACGATGAAATATTTTAGATAGGAAAAACTTGGATGGCCTAATCTGCAATGTCAAACTAGTAGTTATTCACAAACAGAGATAGAATTGATGCTACTAAAGCCTTGAGCTTTTTTATTACTAGATAAATTATCATCAAAATAGTAGAGACCATTTATCATCCTAACACTGCCAATCGTCCTCCCCGAGCTCTGGTCTTGAAAAGTACAATAAGATTCAAAGAAGATAACACAACAATTAGAATCTTTAGATAATTTACTTACGGACAAGAGATTGCAGGCAAGTTTAGGAACATGAAGAATAGATTTAAGATCTATTCTTTGAGATTTTTATTAAGCCTTTTCCTGCAATAGATGAAAAACTACCGTTTGCAATTCTAACCTTTCATTTCTGGAACATGGTGAATAAGATTTAAATAAATGCGAAGAACTAGTCATATGGTCAGAGGCTCCTGAATCAATGATCCAAGGAGAATTCAGGAGCGGATGAATTTAGACAACACGATAGAGCATTAGGTTCATTACCTGTCTAAGCCAAAGAAACACTAGGAATACCAGTTGATGAATTGGTTTTAGCAGTGTAAGAAGATGCTCCATCTGCTCTTTAGTAAAGGGGCAGACCTCAGCTTCATTTGTTGGAAAGTTTCCAAAATCTGCCTAGTCAACTCTGCTGTATTCTAGGAGATATTGGCTGTAAATGTGTGAATATTCTAGAAGATTTAGTTTCCTTATAAGTTAGCAGTTAATTTATTCTTTCCTACTTTATTCTTTCCTTTTTCTCTTCAGCTGTAATCTATATATACTGTCTTGTACCTATATTACGAATTTAATGAGAATAATTCCTACAAATTACTCTCTCATTCTAGATGGTATCAGAGCAAGGTTCTTTTTCTGATTTATCTAAAAACCCTATTCCCTCTGGCGGCTCAAATCAGCCCCTAATATCTTGGGCTTTCTTCCTTCTTCATCTTTGCCTTTCTCTTCTGTTGCTGTCAAGCCTTTTACCATGGCTGATACTTCAAATGAGGCCAAATCCAAAAACAAACCAGAACCAAAACCTACCCATTCTGAACCCTACTCTGTCCAAATCACAAACATACGACTGAATGAGGCAAACTTCCTACGTTGGTCACAATCAGTCAGGATGTATATTTGAGGGAGAGGGAAGATAAGGTACTTGACTGGTGAAACCAAGGAGCCCACAAAAACAGACCCATCCTATGCTATATGGGATGCAGAAAATTCCATGGTGATGGCGTGGCTTGTGAATGCTATGGATGAAGAAATTAGTGCCAACTACATGTGTTATTCGACTACAAAGGAGCTCTGGGACAATATTAGTCAGATGTATTCTGACCTTGGAAATTACTCTCAGATATATGAACTGCAGCAGAAAATCAGCAATACTCACCAAGGAGAAGGCAGTGTGACCAGGTATTTCAATGTTCTTAAGGGACTTTGGCAGGATTTAGACTTATTCAATGATTATGAATGGAAAAATTCTGAAGATTACAATCATAATAAGAAGATGGTGGAAAATGCCAGAATTTTTACATTCTTGGCTGGACTTAATGATGAATTTGATGAAGTTAGGGGAAGGATTCTAGGGAGACAGCCATTACCTCCACTTGGAGAGGTATTTTCTGAGGTGCGAAAGGAAGATTGTCGTCGGAATGTCATGATGAAAAAAAAGGAGGATGAAATTGTGGAGAGCTCTGCATTAGCTGCTGCCAACCCTACTCCTTATTGTGCTACTAGCACAGATCTGTCCACTGCCAATATTTCTGCACAGCGGTCCTATTCTAACCAAAGGAGGTTTGAAGATAAGCCTCGGGTATGGTGTGATTATTGCAATAAACCACGCCATACTAGAGAGACTTGCTGGAAACTCCATGGAAAGCCTGCAAACTGGAAGAGCAGCAAATCTGGAACCTCTGGCAGCAACTATATAGCCCCTAGAGCCAATGAAGCAAAGGCTAATTTCCTAAGTGCTGAGCAGGTGGATCATCTTCTTCAATTGCTGAAATCCACTCCTACATCCGGTCCTCCTACTGGTTCTTTGGCCCAAACAGGTGATACCCCTAGTATCTACTCTTGTGGCTTAACTCTTGCACCATGGATTATTGATTCTGGTGCATCTGACCATATGACTAGTACTTCACAATTTTTTCAATCTTATTACCCTTGTCCTGGTAATAAAAAAGTCAGAATTGCAGATGGAAGTTTCTCATCCATTGCAGGAACAGGTTCTGTCCAAATCTCTAACAAAATTGAACTAAAATCTGTCCTTCATGTTCCTAAACTTGCTTGTAATTTGCTGTCTGTTAGTAAACTCTCACGGGATTCTAACTGTCGTGTCATATTCTTTGATTCCCATTGTGAATTTCAGGACCAACTCTCGGAGAGGATGATTGGCAGTGCTAGGATGATTGATGGACTCTATTATTTTGATGAGACCCTATTCAACATTAAACAAGCTCAGGGTTTGAGTGGTAGTAGTACTAGTTCAATGCCTATACGAGAACAAATTATGCTT
Organism: Pterocarya stenoptera; assembly: GCA_003123785.1. Taxonomy (NCBI): domain Eukaryota; kingdom Viridiplantae; phylum Streptophyta; class Magnoliopsida; order Fagales; family Juglandaceae; genus Pterocarya; species Pterocarya stenoptera. The sequence continues at coordinate 44,019 of QEOT01002861.1, read as the reverse complement.
TAGCATCTTAGACTTGGACATCCTAGTTTTCTCTATCTAAAACATTTGTTTCCCAGCTTATTTAAAATTGTTGATTGCAACTCTCTTAATTGTGATACTTGTCATTTATCCAAGAGTCATAGGAACACTTATCAATTAAAAGATTATCGTGCTTCAAAACCTTTTTATTTAATTCATAGTGATGTTTGGGGTCCCTCAAAAATCACTACTGCATCTGGAAAAAAATGGTTTGTGACATTTATTGACGATCATACACGGTTGTGTTGGGTGTATTTGATGAGTGATAAATCTGAAGTTGAAAAATTATTCAAGGATTTTTATCATATGGTTGAAAATCAGTTCCAAACACAAATCAGTATTCTTAGAAGTGATAATGGCACTGAATACTTTAACAAATGTTTAGGAACTTTTTTGTCAGCCAAAGGTGTTCAACATCAATCTACTTGTCGTGACACCCCACAACAAAATGGTATTGCGGAGAGGAAAAATCGTCATTTATTAGAGGTTGCACGTGCCCTTATGTTTTCTATGCATGTTCCTAAATATTTATGGGGTGATGCTATTTTGACTGCCTGTTATCTAATTAATAAGATGCCTACTCGTGTTTTAAAATACATCACTCCTTTAGCTTGCCTAAAGGAGCTTTTCCCTACTTGTCGAGTAACATCAGATTTACAACTAAAAGTTTTTGGATGTACTGTTTTTGTTCATATACCTACCCATCTTCGGTCCAAACTTGACCCTAGGGCAGAAAAATGTGTTTTCCTCGGATATGCTCCTAATAAGAGAGGGTACAAATGTTTTAACCCTATTACAAAGAAAACTCACATCAGTATGGATGTTTTTTTCCTTGAAAAACAGCCTTACTTTAGCCATAACTATCTTCAAGGGGAGAAAGAGAAAAGTGAAGATGAAATCTGGCAAACTTCTAATCTTTTTCCTAATGTTCTCATTGACATTGACATGAACATCCATACTCCTTTAAAAGGTCAGGAAACAGAAAATTTATCTAGTGAAAATAATGGAATTCCTAGTCTACTTGTACAAGACATAAGTGATTCAAAACCAGGGGGAGAAATACTACCAGATATTACCTCATCTGAACTTCGTGTTTATACTAGAAGAAGAGATTGTCAGAATAATAGAAATCATTCTTCCAATCCGGAGCAAAGCCAATCATCATCACCTTTACAAGTTGGTCCTTCCAATACACCAGGTAAATCTTCAACTCCTGCTTCTTTTAAAGACAATTCTGCTGATCTAGACTTACCTATAGCCCTTAGGAAAGGAGTTAGAACCTGCACCACACATCCTATTGCCAAACATCTATCCTATCATAGACTCTCTGATACTCATAAGGCCTTTACATCCAATATTTCTCACTTGTTTATTCCAAGAACCATTCAGGAAGCCTTGGATCACCCGGAATGGAGATTGGCTGTTCAAGAAGAGATGAATGCACTAATTGCTAATGGCACTTGGGAAATTGGTGATCTACCAGAGGGGAAGAAGACTGTGGGCTGTAAATGGGTATTTACAGTCAAATTCAAGGCTGATGGTAGTGTAGAGAGGTACAAAGCAAGACTTGTGGCTAAAGGGTTCACTCAAACATATGGAATTGACTACCAGGAAACTTTTGCTCCTGTAGCCAAGATGAACTCAATCCGTGTGTTACTATCCCTAGCAGTCCATTCAAACTGGCCCTTGTATCAATTAGATGTGAAGAATGCCTTCTTAAATGGAGACCTAGAGGAGGAAGTTTTTATGGATCTACCACCAGGATTTGAAGGCAAAGAAGGCAAGGGGAAAGTGTGCAGATTGAGGAAGTCTTTATATGGACTCAAGCAATCTCCTAGAGCTTGGTTTGAATGCTTTGGGAAGGTAATAAAGAGTCACGGCTACTGCCAAGGTCAAGCTGACCACACTATATTCTATAGGCACACTGATGGAGGCAAAGTAGCTATACTTATTGTCTATGTTGATGATATTATTTTGACAGGGGATGACAGCAATGAAATTTGCAGATTAAAGAAGATTCTTGCTAAGGAGTTTGAAATCAAAGACTTAGGTAACTTGAAATATTTTCTTGGCATGGAGTTTGCAAGGTCAAAGAAAGGTATATTTGTTTCCCAACGAAAATATGTTCTTGATTTACTTGGAGAAACAGGTTTATTAGGGTGTAAAGCTGCAGAAACACCTATAGAGCCTAATCTAAGACTCCAACCAGCTAAACCTGAAGAAGTAATCAATAGAGAACAATACCAAAGATTGGTAGGAAAACTCTTGTATCTCTCTCACACACGGCCTGACATAGCCTTTGCAACAAGTGTGGTAAGTCAGTTTATGCACTCACCAGGACCTGAACATTTTGATGTTGTATACAAAATCCTAAGGTACCTAAAGGGGACTCCAGGTAAAGGCTTATTGTTTGGAGGTCATGGGAGTTTACAAGTTGAAATATACACTGATGCAGATTGGGCTGGAAGTGTCACTGATAGAAGATCAACTTCTGGCTATTGCACCTTTGTTGGAGGAAATTTAGTAACATGGCGCAGTAAGAAACAGAATGTGGTGGCAAGGAGTAGTGCAGAGGCTGAGTTTAGGGCTGTTGCTCATGGAATTTGTGAAGCACTATGGATTAAAAGATTGCTGGAAGAGTTGAGAGTTGCTAGTTCATTACCAATGAAACTGTATTGTGATAATAAAGCTGCAATAGCTATTGCTCACAATCCAGTTCTTCATGACAGAACAAAACATGTGGAGGTGGACAAGCATTTTATCAAGGAAAAAATAGATAGTGGGGTAATTTGTTTGCCCTATATTTCTACAGTTGAGCAAGTAGCAGACATACTTACAAAGGGGCTGCCTAAGAAATAGTTTGAAAACTTAATCAGCAAGCTGGCTATGGAAGACATCTTCAAACCAGCTTGAGGGGGAGTGTTGGAAAGTTTCCAAAATCTGCCTAGTCAACTCTGCTGTATTCTAGGAGATATTGGCTGTAAATGTGTGAATATTCTAGGAGATTTAGTTTCCTTATAAGTTAGCAGTTAATTTATTCTTTCCTACTTTATTCTTTCCTTTTTCTCTTCAGCTGTAATCTATATATACTGCCTTGTACCTATATTATGAATTTAATGAGAATAATTCCTACAAATTACTCTCTCATTCTAGAATTGGCAGTAGGGAAAGCTCGGCCAGATCTGTTACCAAGCTTGCAGCTTTTCCAATTTGCTGGTTTGCCATGAATTTTTCAGCAAGTCTCCCGGTTGTGGCACGGTTTGTTGCAATAATCACACCTAGCCCATGTTTTGTCATCATTCCTGCGTTGGTAAGTGATGGCTTTGCTGGAATTTGCATCGGCAACCACTAAGGCAGAGCTTTCAATAGCAACACCGGGTCCTTTCTTGCCTAGCATCACATTCCTTCGACTCTCCTCTCTCCTTACCTCCAAAAAGACGTCACCAATTGAAGGAAGGAGCTGTCTTTCAATAACTCTTCCCCTTCATCAAATTCAATGTTGAGGCCAACAAGAAATTTAAAAATCTGATTGTCCTCCACAATTTTCTTGTGATGATGGTTATCTTCCACAGATTTCCATTCATAGGTATTGAATGGATTGAGATCTTGCCACACCAGTTTCAGAGAGTTGAAATACTTGGTGACACTATCTCTCCTTGATGCATCTCACCAAGTTTGAGAGTTAACTAAAAAATTTGAGATTGATTACCCAAATCAGAATACATCTGGTTCACATTCTCCCAAAGCTCTTGTGCCGTTGGATAGCACATATAGTTAGAGCTACTATCCTCTTCGATGGAATTCACAAGCCATGTCATGACCATGGAATTTTTAGCATCCCAAGTCGCATAGGCCAGATCATCTTCTGTAGGGGCTGTTTTTTCACCAGTCAAATAGCCCATCTTCCCACGTCTCTGGATGTACATGCAAACTGATTGAGACCATCACAAAAAATTATCACCATTCAAGCTGATAGTGGTAATTTGAACAGAGTGAGACTTGGAGTTGGTTCCATTTCCTTTTGACGAGTTTGCAGTAGAGGAGGATGGTGGGACTGCAGCGGACTCAATTGAAACATCAGACATGGTGCTACAGTCGAGATAGAAAACGGGAAAGAAGGAGTCAGCAAGCAATAGCCTGCTTTGGTACCATAAAAACGGAGAGAATAGTTTGAGAATAATTTCCTAATTAAATTGAATTATTTTTTACTTACTTGGGTTCCTACTTATAGGAATTACAAGAATCTAAATTAGGAAAAGAATAACTAATTAGTTTACCTAATAAAGATACATTCTTAATTTATAATCATTGACTAATTACTGCCTAATTTACAGCTATACAATCTTGGTTATTACTGCTGAATATCTCTCCAATTTTCGAACAGATATGATGTTTAAGGACTTAGATTAAGTTTGTAAATGAAGTGCATGGTTCGGATGTTTAGGAATCATCAAAATATAAGAGATTGTAAGCTAAGTGTGCAAGGTTGATAAATGAAAGTCTCGGTTTGATCTCTAGTTTGTGATTTAAGTTTTCTCTCATGGCTATTTCAGTGTACTTGATTATTTGGGCTTCATATCTTCAAGATCTGATCTTAAGCATGAATTTGTTTAGAAACTTAGGTTACTTTGATGACTAAGCACAAAATGCACAAAAGAGCTAGAAATATACTAATAGATCATAGTTTGATGTTTGAAAGTCATGGATGTATTAGTTTTCATTAATTGCAAATCTGGTCTTATGTGACATGAATTAAGTAAGTAAACACGATTTTAATCTATGCTGTAGGCTAAAATAGAAGGATACTTTCGGTTAAAATTGAAGTAAACACGATTGTAATTAGTGTAATGTGTATCATCAAAGCTTCAGGTTCAGTGACATGTTCAGGTTTTTAAATGAAAAATAATGTTTTGAGGTTAGAAATGGATTTAGCATTAAAGTTATATGCTGTTTGCAAAGTTTCATAAGTTTTGGGGCCAGATTGCAAATATTGAACGCTTAGGGGTCATTGTGTAATTTCCGAAAGTTAAGGGGTTGAAGTGAAATTTTGTTAAGTTCTGGAAGTTCAAAATCTTTGTGTTTCTTTCTGTGTTATTTGAAGAATTCTAACATTAAGTATCACTAATTTGCAGCACAGCAACGCCAAATTTAGAACAAGTAGTTTGTCAGTTAGGTTCTAACTTATACTAGGTTAAGATAAATATGATTATGTGAAATGCTTCATGATTATTGTACATTGTTTACTTGTTACAAGTTATTCATATGCTATGCCATGATTAAATGTCGTTATCATATATCCATGCAAAGAAGTGCATGTCATATATTGAAAAACTATTTTTTTCACAACCCCAATGCTAGAATGGGGGATTATCCTAGTGAAACTCCCCTGTTTACTCTGGAGTAAGTAAAATTGGAGTGGAATCCCTTGGGTTGATGAAGAACTATCAACGACCTTTGATGGGGTAGTAATGGTCCCGGAACGAGGGTAAGAGCCTTCTAGCTGGTGGAGTCGCTAGAATAGCCATGGTGAAAGACGTTTTGTGAAGCCAGGTATTTTTTAGATGAAGCCAAAGCCAGGCATTACCCATCGTGTGGTGAAGATAACTAGTAGGTGCACACAGTTTTATAGGGGGCCGAGAGGTACCACATGTAAGGATTAGAAAGGATATAGGATGTTTTATGCATGTCACGTTGTTATGACATTCGCTAGATTTCTAAAAAGGAATCTAGAGGGGAGAAAAATACAGTTCCATAGAAAGCAAGTTTATGTTCATGCATACATTTCATATATACTATTTGTCATGCTTATGTTACCTTTGTATATGTTTGTGACATAACTTATTGAGATTTCAATAAATCTCACCGTGGTAGTCCCACTACGATTCCCACCTAGGAATGATAGAAGACTAGAAGTTGTGATAGGGCAAAAGGTGATCGGAGAGGATGAGGAAGAGCAAACCAGTTTGGATGAGGTTGACTGATGAGGAACCAGAATATGATGGAAGAATGGAATTACTTTTGCTGTTTTTGGAAATTGTTTTACTTTTAATGATGAAACTTGGGAATCCTTTTTGATTTTATGACTGTAATGTAAGGAGTATGATACTCCACTGCAACAGATTAAGTTTTCAATTATGGGTTTGAGCATGAACCATGATAAATATGCTGTATTTTGGAAGTTATGTTTTAATTTGGGATCACTAGTTTATTCTGGTACCAATAATTAAGTTAGTTACTTTCCGCTGTGTTTAATTCATACTATTAGAAACATGCTAGGTGCATTGTATGTTAACTGTCATGAATGGGTGTATGTAATTCGGTGTTGCATGTCCCGATGCTTCGATCTCGGCCAAATCCTAAGCGGAGGATTTGGGACATCACACAAAGGATACCTTAAGAGCTGCATTCTATGCTTGGATAGTCTCTCTAGGGAAGATTTCCCCTACGGATAATTTACCAGAGAGAAACTGCCGTAATTGATCGGTGTTGCCTGTGTAAGAGTACATTGACCATTTTGTGTAATTGGTAGATGGTTCCTACTTGCCTCATTTTGTGTATTTGGAAGGAAAGGAACAGAAAGATCTTCGAGGACAGCAAACAAACTTTGTAGGTGCTCAAAAATCTTTTTATCAATAACCTTCTCACGTGGAATGTTTCTAGACTTTAGTAGACTAAATTTGCATGATTTTCTTGTACCTTTTTCCTCTTTTAGATAGTGTCTCTCTTGGATACTTCCTGTGTACTGGGCTTACATCTCTCGTGCTTTTTTTAATAAAGATTATTTTACTTATCAAAAACATTTGGCATGTGAGCAAATTTCACACAAATGCAAGGCATAAATAATATGTAAGCAGGTGCATGCTGTAAGACAAGTGGCTTATAAAAACTCCCAAGGAGACAGGATATTGCTTACCTCCCATTCTTTTTCTTTTTTTCCTTAAATGTTGTGGCTTTGATATATTTCAACTTTAAGATCTGACTCAGCTCTGTATAAATGTAGGCACACTTACAATCTGTAAATTTATCAGCAAGTTCATTATTTGTTCCTGACCTTAATTCGATGAAATACCTGAACTATGGTGCTGCAGTAAGTGAGGCAAGTTATCTTGACACCTTATTACTTTGGTCTGTGCTTGTTTTGCTCTTCTTTGAGTAAAGTTGCATGAGGCACACCGGCACAGTTCTGGTGTACTGTATTGAAGAAAAAGACTTACTACAGTGAGAATACTTATGTCAGTTGAAACAATAACACAAACTATGCTGTACCAGGTGGAGGTAAATCTTTTGACAGGAGGAACTACGGTTTTGCAAACAGATATTATCTATGATTGTGGACAGAGTCTTAACCCTGCCGTGGATTTAGGACAGGTTAGCTTTGCTTTGATTGCATGTGCTTCCAAAAACTATATGTTTGTGTTTTCATCTTAAGTCGTCAGACATTCCTAGTAAGTGAAAGTCGTATTTCAAAGGGTTCAATACTAAGATAGTCCCTATGGTTTGCCTTTTGGACAAATTAGTCCCTATGCTCTAGTTTAAAACTTTTTACTCCCTGTGCATTCAGTTTTGATTATTTTAGTCATTGTGTTAATAATCCATTAATAATCCTTTAAAACCGCCACTTCAGCACCAATCATTGTGTGTCACATGCCTGTAAAGAGGTGCTAGGGATTTCTCCACATACATAGAAAGACTTGCAATAATTAAGGACATTAAAGTTGCTTCCTACAGATTGAAGGAGCTTTTGTCCAAGGGCTTGGGTTTTTCATGCTTGAGGAATACTTGACAGATTCAAATGGATTAGTGGTTGCAGAAGGCACATGGACATATAAGATTCCTACACTTGACACAATACCCAAAAAGTTCAACGTTGAAGTACTGAACAGTGGACGTCACCAAAAACGTGTTCTCTCTTCAAAAGGTATGTTTCTTAAAATTTTTTAATCACATACTGTAGAAACTTATGGAGGGAAAATGCTTCACTCACTCCATTCATTGATGTACAATAGCATATATATACTACATAAAATGGACGATTATACCCTCACAAGTTACACTTATTACAACCATATCCTCTAACACTACCCCCCAAGCTGGGGTATATATATCATATAAACCCAGTTTGAAACAAATAAGTTTTCACCAACTCCAACACAAGGACTTAGTAAACATATCTGCGAGTTGATCGGCAGACTTCACAAAAGGTGTAGAAATGTCACCATTTAGTATCTTATCTTGAATGAAACGACAACTAATTTTTGTGTTTAGTCCTCTTGTGGAACATAGGATTAAAGGCAATATGCACTGTGGCTTGATTATCACAAAATAACTTGAGAGGGACAGGAGCTGGAAACCCAATCTCTTGAAGGAAGTGTTGCAACCATGTCAGCTCACTAGTAGTGTGAGCCATTGCCCTGTATTCAGCTTCTGCACTAGACCAAGTTACTAGTGCTTGTTTCTTACTCTTCCATGTAACCAAGTTACATCTTACACATGTACAAGATCTAATAGTAGATTTTCTATCTAAAGGGGATCTTGCCCAATCAGCATCTAAAAAAGCTTCAACTCTAAGATGTCCATTTGGTCAATATAGAAATCACGGGCTAGGGGCTCGCTTAAGATAACGAAGAATATGGAATTACAACATCCCAATGTGAGACCCTAAGTGTTTATAAAAATTGACTCAGTACACTCAGTGCATAAGAGATGTCTGGTCTAGTGATAGAGAGAATTTAATTTCCCAACAAGTCTTTGATACCAACTAGGATCTCCAAACAACTCCACTTCTTCTTTCAAGAATCTACTATTTGGGTCCATAGGAGTGTCAATAGGTTGTGCACCCAACATGCCTGTTTCTTCCAGAAGGTCAAGTACATATTTCTTCTGAGATAGGTTGATACCCTCTTTAGATCTACCAACTTTAATTCCAAGAAAATATCTAAGCTTGCCCAAGTCTTTTGTTTGAAATTGATCATGTAAACTGTTTTGGCCTAGCAATTGCAGCAGTCACTCCCAGTAATTATAATGTCATTCACATATACAACTAACAAAATGTGACCTGCATAACAATGTAGGTGAAATACCGAATGATCTGTTTGGCATCTATGAAGACCAATGCCAATACAACATCGGAAAACTTCCCAAACCATGCTCGAGGAGATTGTTTCAAACAATATAATACAATTTTTAACTTGCATACAATACCCCAATACTCCCCCTGAGCAACAAACCCAAGTGGTTGCTCCATATAAACTTCTTCATGCAAGTTGCCATGCAAAAATACATTCTTAACATCCAGTTGAAATAAGGGTCAATCTAAATTAGCATCAAGAGACATCAACACTCGAACAAAGGAGATTTTGGCAACTGGGGGGGAAAGTCTCCTTGTAATCAATATCATATGTTTAAGTGTAACCCTTATCAACCAAGCGGGCTTTCAGACATTCCACCGAACCATTAGGATCAAATTTGATTATATATACCTATTTATAGCCAACAGGTTGCTTACCAGGTGGAAGTGGAACAAGATCTCATATCCCATTATGGTGAAGGGAATCCATTTAATTTTTCATAGCTTTCCTCCATTTCGGATTATTAGATAAAGCATCATGAACTGTCTTAGGAACAGAAAGTTTTGAAAGTTAAGAAGTAAAACATGAGAATGTAGGAAATAAGACATCATATGAAACAAATTGACTAATCGGATGTTGAGTAACACAAGATCAAGTATCTTTGCGGAGAGCAATTGGTGGAGAGTCTGAAGTGCTAGGTAACTCAAGATCTAAAGATGGAGATATGGTTGGTGAAGCCATGGAAGTGGCCACAAGTGACGCAGTCATGCGAGTAAAGCTGTAAAGGAACTGGGGGAGGCATTGAGGAGGGTTGGGTAAGGTTGGGTGAGTGTGAAGGAGAAAGTGTAAGAGTAGGTAATGGTAGAAGATCACACTCAGCACTTGAAGTTTTGTCCGAGAAATATGGTATGGACTTAAAGAAGGTAACATCAGCACTCGTGAAGTAGAGTCTAAGAACATGACAATAATAACGATATCCTTTTTGAATCCGAGAATAACCAACAAAAAAATACTTGGTAGAATGTGGATCAAGCTTATCAAAACTTGGGGCAAGGTTATGAACATGCAAACACACCCAAATATTTTTGGAGGAGTGGAAAATGGTGGAGATGAAGGAAATAAGATGGAGAAGGGAGAGGAACCATCGTGAATTGATGAAGGCATACGGTTAATAAGGTGACAAGCAGTAAGAACACCATCACTCCAAAATCATTTAGGAACATGCATGTGCTATAAAAGTGCTTGGGTTACATTTAACAAGTGTCGATTTTTGCGTTCAGCCATGCCATTCTGTTGGGGAAGAACATTAAGTTTGATGAACAATTCCTTTATTACTTAAGTAAGTAGTAAAGGCACTAGATTGATATTCTCTGGCATTATTAGAACACAAAACTTGAACCCTTTTGTTAAATTGAGTTTTAATTTATTTTCAAAATATTTGAATATGGAAAGAAGTTCAGATCTTGCATTCATCAGAAACACCCATGTCACACGAGAGTAGTTATCAATAAATGTGACAAAATATTAAAACTTGTTTAGTTCAATGTTGATTAGTCCCCATATATCAGAGTGAACCAATTGAAAAGGATTCTATGCTCTGTTTATCAACTCGAGGTACAAAAGACACACGGTGATGTTTACTAATTAGACATACTTCACAAAGAAAGGGAGACACATTTCCTAGATTTCTAACCTAATGCTTCATAAGGAAAAGAGAAGGGTGACCAAGGCGACAATGCCATTCATAAGTAGATGATAAGGAGGATGTATGGGCTTGACAAGATGTGTCTTGGGGAGACTTCGGCCTAGATTTTCTTTTTCTTCATTTTCTTTTTCAAAAATCTCTTACAAGAATTTTCTTTCTTTGCAAAAGTTTTCCTCTCTTTTATTTTGAAAAACAAACATAATTTGTTAAGCCTGGGCTCTGTACCAATCGTAACACCAGATTTTGAGTTCTTCATAAAATTAATCCTCTAGTCTGAAGGTCCAATCCTATGTGCCCAATAAGTAACTTCAAGGAATGAACACAGGCTTAAGGGCCTAATTTTTTTTATCTAAACCTAATTCACTTCCTAGAAATAGAAACATTGATTATAGTGTAAACACGAACTTTCCTAAATTAGAAACCTCGAAAGTTCAGGGAGTTACATGGCTCGTGTCCAATAGCTTTTCACCCACTACCCATATTCTCGTATGGAAAGTGGGCTGCTTCTTTTTATAATATTAGCTTGGCCATTAAGTCTCGTTTGGTTACATAGATGAGATGAGATAAAAGTTGAAAATTGAATAAAATATTGTTAAAATATTATTTTTTTAATATTATTTTTATTTTAAAAATTGAAAATGTTGAATTGTTTATTATATTTTTTGTGAAAATTTAAAAAACCAACTTGATAACCAAATAGAAGGCGTTGGATAATTTCCTAAACCAACTTTATGTAAGTTAAGCTGCTTGAGACTTGGGGCCAAGTCTTCCTTCCACATTACTTCCATATTATTAAGAGTTTTGAGGTGCCCTTTTCCCACGTGCTCCAAACCCTCTTCCAATATTATTAACGTTTGGATGTTGGAACATATTGGGATTAATTCAGTTCAGTCTAATTTTAAGCTGAATCTAACATCTAAACACCCAACTTCTAAATTACTAAATATCACTCAACTCAAAATCTCTTTACACATGAGATCCATAACTTTTTTCAACTCAATACCTCTTTACACGTTAGACCCATAAGCTTTTTCTACTTTTCATAAATACATTTAAACTCATTTTAACATCTAAACACATCAAAACTCATCTTAGGTAGGTCTCACAAAATTCATTCAACCATCTTAACCCATTACTATTTATAAAGAACTCAACTCAACATCAAAACGGGCTAACAGTCTCTCAATATCTACCACCCGTTTCTACAATTTCTCCATTTGGTTTGTAACATGGAGCAGAGCACTTTGAATTTCTGAAGGTGCGCTGTTGCAGCAGATTTTTGGACAATTTCATATCGTTCTGGCTTCTAATACACCTTATCTTCCATGTCTGACAACCTTGATTGAGACATTTTCCCTCTGCTACGCCCACCTGACCTGTCTTGGATTCAACTTGCATGCAATGAACATTACACCGGGTGATCTGTAGGATGCCTGCCTCAGTCAATTTCCTTTTAACTTTCTCTTATCAGAATCGAGAGAAAGTCTTTGCCTTACTAAAGTGTATTTATGATAAGGTGGGAAAGTTTCCCCTTTCTGCCACATTTGTTGAACATTTAATGTAGGTCACATCGCCTGAACGCATTAAATACGAGAAGTATGCTGAGGTTCGGTGCCGTTTATTGCACATCTCAGGCCTTTACACATTTATTACACTTTCCATCTGGTCTAATCATCCGTCTTGTCAACCCCTACATCACTTCGAATGATGGGACCTGTATGCTAAGGTTCTCATTTCGCCTACTCGCCACCTTGTGCCCTCCATTTGTCGCTTGGTGGCTTGGGTCTTATGTCTCTTCTGATGTCGTCTGGCAGCTTACTCAAAAGGCGACGACTGGTGAGTTTCTCATTGCATCGTATCGCACTCCATGGTTCATCACCTGACTCAACTGCCTTTTCCCCCAACAGCCTTGATGATCTCGTGATAACCAATTCTTCATGTTCATAGTCTCAAGTTTTGAGCTCTGATTTCTCCCTTTCAGCATATGGACTTCTCTTCCCCATTGCTTTCGGAACTACCAGCTCTGCCACAGATCGTGGTCTGCTGTTCAACATCGACCTCCTTGAATTGTAGCCAAGCCCAATGAAAGAACGAAAAAAACTCTGCCCTACACGCTTGTCTCGAATGTGTTCCATCCCTACAGTTCCATGGTATTTGCACATCTTTGCACAACAAAAGCACTGCTCCATACACTAAGAGTCATGGAAGACAGCAGCCAATCCACACTTGCTCTCCCCAATGAGAGACAATGATGAAAATCAGCCATATCGCGTTGGAGTGCTCAAGCACCCAATCTGACTAATAATAAGAAAGGGGCTCGAAAACTGCAAAGAAAGTTGAGCTGCTCTCATCAAGCTGTGAAATTGGCATGTTGAGGTATTGAAAGTGTTCAGCGAGGTTTACTTCTCTCAGACTGGAATTTAGTTGGATAGATTGGTTTTGTTTAGGACAGCATCTCCAGGCCATATTCATGACAAGTGCCTGAGGTGGTGGCAACTTGGTATGTGGAAGAATCATCACATCCAGCTGTTATTACTCTCAACCAGGTATGCCTGCTCTTCTCAACCATTCCAACTACAGAGATACCCTCCTCTGCCCAAAACCCAAACATCTACAACTCAATTATAGCGTGATTAAGCAAAGCCATCAGAGAAATTGAGGCACTAGCCCCAAATAGAAATTTGTGACGAAAAAGGAAGGGAAAAACTAGGGGGATTTACATTAACCACAGTAACAGGAAGCAGTTAAAGAAAGTAAACACACTAACAATGATAAGACCTGTTCAATTCTGTATTAAGTGGGCAAGTGACTGTCGAAAGAATTCTCTCTTCTGCTGCCATACTTCCATGATCAACCCACAACTCGACTGAAAGCATATTTTTATAGTAACATTGCGTGTCAACTTCTCCTGTAGTTTCAAGATATAATGTTTAATATTTGTCTTATCCAGTCATTTTCTTCTAAAGTCCATGTTAGGGTAGGGATATTTCTAATTAAAATATAAATTGGGTGTAGACATTCCTTGGCAAATTCTTGCCCCCGGTCTAGTTGTTAAGTGTAACTAAAGCATCAAAATTACCTCCTTGTATTTTCTGCATACAGTTCTTATTTAGTCGGGGATTTATATTGTGAAGGGCTTGTAGGTTGGTTTTGATTGGTTAAAACCAGTGTCAGAGCCCGATTGGTTAGTTGGAGTGGGCCGTCTGATTAGGGGAATCCTCTTCCAAGTCTACTTCTCTCTACATGCTTATTGATTTTTTTTTCTCAGTAAGTACATTATCGTGATTTGTTGCTAATATCGAGCATACTCCCACTTCTTTCATATTAATTCTACTTGTTAACATGATGGCATGAAACACAGCAAACAAATTCATATGCCTTAGAAACAAGTGGCACGCTACTCATGCAAAACAGTAGAAACAAAATGAATCTAGTCACTTGGCATTTTGCCAAGCATCTAGAACATGACAAAAAAAGGGGGGAGAAGGTTGGATATATATATATATAGAGAGAGAGAGAGAGAGAGAGAGAGAGAGAGAGAGACCCCCACTGGACAGACTAAAAGAGAAGCAGTGACAATTCCTCATCGACATGCAGACTAGTACTCAACAACAGAACTGAAGTTCCTACCAGACCAGTACATAGAATTAAAGAGAAGCAGAAACAATCTCATTGAGGCGAACACCAGTAGTCAAAGTTCCTATCTCACTACTAATGCACACATATGGAAAGAGAAGCAGCAACACTACCACATCCATGCAAAGACCAGTACTACATATCAATACCATAACTCCTAGCCTACTAGTCCCAATGACGCTTCAATCTATTTTTGTAACTTGACTTACCTTCTTTAATAGGACCTATTGCCAGCAACTATGGCATGTTAAAAAGGCCAACATGAAAATGCAAAGAACACCCCTTGTTCCAATAAACTTAAATTTGCCAAATATAAAACGATAACTAGATACTCATAATCAAGTACGACAGACATTATACCCTTCCCCACATGCAGTGATAGATTTAGAAGTGATTAAAAATGCGAAAGCTATTTTTTTGTGCAGCTTCAGGGGAGCCACCATTACTTCTAGCAGCATCTGTTCACTGTGCTACGAGAGCAGCTATTAAAGAAGCCAGAAAGCAGCTTCTCTCTTGGAGCGGCCAAGATGGGTCTACAACAAATGCAACAATATTTGATCTGGAGGTTCCCGCTACCATGCCTGTTGTAAAGGGCCTCTGTGGGCTAGAAAGCGTGGAGAGGTACTTGGAATGGATAATTGGCACAAAGTAGTAGTGAAGAAGGATGTCAAATGTCCTACGAGTTGTGGAGTTGTTTGCTTCTGCGTAGTAAGATTGTTAGCATGCATATGTGATAACACTCATGCTGAAAGTATGAGCTCCATTTTGTTGTATGGTAGGGGTGCGGAATGTTTATGTTTGTTTTAATTGGGATTGTACGAAGAGAGTAGTCCTCCGAGCAATGTAAATTCAGAGAAAAAATAAGCTTCATGTAATTTTCAGAGTAACGTATCAAACAATAAAAAAATAAAAATCAAAGTACTTATTTTGTGTTCATTGTTGTGCTTATTGGAAGGAAAGCTTGTCATAAATCCTTGACTTTGTAGAATTCTCATAGGTAGAAATGCATTTATATCTTATTGGGATCAATGTCCTAATACTCCAATTTGAGTTATATTTTGTAATAATATTTTATTTAATAAATATTTATTATTCTTAAAATTATATTAACTCTTGAAATTGCATTAATTTAGTCTCCAGATTATATTGTATGTGATTTATGCATATTAATGTGACTAATATACAAAAGATATCACTCACCCGTTCTTATAAATTATAAGTCATAGTCGGTAGTAAAAGTGAGCATTTGATTAGAGAAGACTACAAGAAGTCAGTTGTGATTATTCATCTTAATCATAGAAATAGTTATGTTTTAAGTTTTAACAAACACATTGATATACTTAGAACGTATTGAACTGAACCATGTGATTATTATTTTGAAAGGTATTGTTGGCTGGATGCTATATTTCCTATTCTAATAGCATTTGATTTTCGGTCTTGAGAAAGCTGTGAACTCAAATATAACGTGTATGTTACTTCGATGTATTTAGAGCTACGATTCTATTGGGTCAACATCTCATTATGTTTGGTAATCACATTTAACATTGTGGGAATATTGATTTTCAAAATGAAAATCATAGCCTCTCTTTTTAGATATAAAATCGTCATTTTGAGATAAATTTAGTGAGAACTAATTATTTTGAATCTTGAGAATGATATTTTTATTAATGTGAGTCAATAATCCGAAATTGAAGATAAAGATAATAGGCGGTAGAACCAGTCATAGCCATAATATATAAAATAAAAAGCAATTAATAAACATACTTGATTTTATTGAAATCATACTTACCAAGGTGATTAATTCACAAAGATAGGAGTGGAAAGCATGATGGTAACAAATTACAAGAGATGTTTTTTGGAATGATGGAGAAGGGTAGTGTCACAAGTCCACGAACAGAATACATGGGCCATGGGCCAGATAATTTCATAGCTATTTCCTTCATAGTTTGTCTCTTTTTTATGGAACCATGTTGGATATTTAAAAGGGCCCAATGGTTACGGGCTGCAGAAGTGAGTTGTATTAGTGTTAAGGGCTTAATATGGACTATTAGGGTTTATTTTGTTTTTATTGCTTTAGGGCCATTTGGGTCAGCTGCTATGTAAGGAGCCAGAGGCTCACTGTTTGGCCATCCAGAAAATTAATGCAAATTTTATTTCTCTTACTCTTATCATTTTCTTCCCTTCTTCAATGGAGGTGTTCTCCTCGAAGTGAGTAATTTCTATGTATTTCTCTTTAATTAACTTGAGGTGTGTTACAATTGGTATCTAGAGCAGTGTTTTAAATATCGTACCGTACTGGCCACCGGTTCGGTATAGGTATACTATGTGTTTCGTACCGGTCGAAATATCGGCCGGTACCAGTCGTTCCGACCAACATTTCGGCCCTTAAATTTTTTTTTTTTTTTCAAACTATAAACTTATTTTTTGACCCCCAATTCAGACTAGGCTATTTATAATTTATATATCTATGTATTTATATATAATTTATTCATATATAGACTATTATTTTAAAATATAATTTTTATATATACATTTATATATATAATTTATTCATATATCGACTATCCCAAAACGGTACCAGTACCGAAATATTTCGTTCCAGTGCCTTCACTGATACGACATCCGGTATNTATCGTACCGTACTGGCCACCGGTTCGGTATAGGTATACTATGTGTTTCGTACCGGTCGAAATATCGGCCGGTACCAGTCGTTCCGACCAACATTTCGGCCCTTAATTTTTTTTTTTTTTCAAACTATAAACTTATTTTTTGACCCCCAATTCAGACTAGGCTATTTATAATTTATATATCTATGTATTTATATATAATTTATTCATATATAGACTATTATTTTAAAATATAATTTTTATATATACATTTATATATATAATTTATTCATATATCGACTATCCCAAAACGGTACCAGTACCGAAATATTTCGTTCCAGTGCCTTCACTGATACGACATCCGGTATGATATTCAAAACATTAATCTAGAGACAGGTTTTCCTTGGCAGCTACTTCATCAATCCATGAAAATGGAAGAAATTATCTCATCATAACTCAAAATTAAAAAGATGTTCGAACAGTCACAACAATGTTGTGAAGTTATTCTATAGACATTCAAAGATGTCAAGAACGGCTTTGAAGACTTCAGGACCAATTTCAATGAAGAGTTCACCTATCTCAACACCAACTTTGTGTGTTACAGGAAGAAGAAGAACACGCAATAATGACAGTAGAAAAAGGGAAAGTGAATCCCAACGAAATTCCTCAGTTCTCTGATCTCTCTCTCCGACTCTCACTTCCTTCCCATCCTCTTAGAAACTATTTTATTTTTTCTTCCTTTATGTCGGTCGTCCCTAGAACTAATGATTCACTGATCGTAAAAGGGGAACACCTAACCATCCAATGGAAGTTTGATCCCAGTAGAATTGATTTTCGGTTTTTCGATTCCTCACCCTCACCACAAAACAATAGCCATACCATGTTCCAACCTGTACATCTCTCTCATTCCCAATTTTTTGTGTCTCTTCGAAGAACAAACCCCCGAAAAACGCAGACATCCCTAATCATCTATGCCTCTACCCACACCTCACTAATGATCGAATGGAAACAGATCGTTGAGGGATGCTATTGACGGAGGTGGGAACAGAACACGAATCGAAGGGTTCAAATGGTAACGCCGAAGATTATCAAAATGCCCCGAAGGTCAACAAGGCATCACCTCTCATGGAATCCTCAGCCTATGCCCTTCTCCAATTTTTCATGTAGTCTCTACTCTGCGCAATCTATCTACTCCATGCAATCTATTTGCCCTTGGTTGTCGACAACCGCAACTTCCTCGCCATTTGCCATGATAGCGAGATTGTCTGGATTTTCATGGTCCACTGACACCAGATAAAGTTTATCGTGAGCAGAATTGGGGTTGTTCAAATAGTTTCATCTTTCAAGACCAAGCGTCGAACTCAACACTCCAAACAGCACAGAAAATCTTCCCCAAAATTTGCAGTTAATGGATTTTCAAATAATACTTTGGAAGAGAAGGGAGAAAAACCTGTGTCTTTAGATGAAGAAGAGTTCGAAGGCGTGATTCAAGCAGATTTTGCATTCTTTGATCCCAGAGCCAACAAATTTCATGGAGTGAAGACTTGGCTACCACTCAAGTCACACTGCTTATTATTGAGGTAGGTTTGATTTGGAACTGGAAGACATGACACAACCTCCTGAGCATGGTGAAATTGCGAAATTATCTCAGCCGATGCAACAAGTTGTTGTTGCTCTTGCTTCTGGTTACCTCAGGCTTGATCAGCTGCTGTTATTTTGCAAGGGAGGTAGTGAGCATGAAGTCAAAAGAACTTGTGTTCAAATTCTTACTGCTGACCGTGATGTTTGGGATGGATTTTTTGTCCAAGTGTGGACAGAAGTTATGGCACCTCAGATGTTTGACAAAATGCTTGAAAAAATCTTATGTTGATTTCTCAACTTTCTAGCTACATTTTCATTAGTCTGGTGTCAAGATTTAGAGCTAGATTTGAAGCAAAAATTAGGCTATTGGGGAACTTGGGATGGGCATTGATGCAGCAATCGATTGCTTCGGATAACAACAAGATGTGCAATCTTGGTATCTGTTTGATGAAATAGGGAAGAATCCTTGAAGCCAAGGAAACATTGCGACTAGTGAAACTATCAGTGGCAGATGGCCCGAGAGATAGATTCACATCTCAAAGCCTATGAAAGAGCATAGCAGATGCTTAAGGACCTTGAGTTTGAAATGAAGAATAGGGGAGGAAGGGACCAGTTCGAATGGCGCCGGCTCTTTGACGCCTTTCTTGGTTCGTCATCCATTTGGCAGCCTCAGCCTTGCAAGGATCACACTCACTCGCCTACTTCAAATTCAATCACATTCCAGGATGAGTTTCCTGATGCGAATATCATTTCAAACATAACAGAAAACCAGGTGGTACTGTGGAATTGTGGTATTTTCTCATATTATTCCTTGGGTGTGGTATTGTGGTGATGTCGATGGCTCTAAGGTCAAAGGATTAGGTGGTGGTTTACTCTAAGCCTTCTCCTCTTCCAATTTTCTTAAAATGATTAAGCTGAAAATGGGTGTACATTTGAGGAATTTATATGACTTGGGTCTTGACAACAACAATCTTGAAGTGGGGTGCTTGTGGAATTGGGCCTTTTGAGGTCAGAGAAGGTCGTGAACTTTTTGAACGTCATATGCCTGCTTTTTTTGAAACATTTCGAGTTGTTTTGGTAGACGAAGACGGAATTGTTAGAGCAGATGTTCCTTTTAGAAGGGCAGAATCGAAGTATAGTGTTGAACAAGTAGGTGTAACTATGGAGTTCTATGGTGGCAAACTGAATGGAGTTGGTTATACAATTATAGTGATCCTGCTATTGTGAAAAAAATATGCTAGACTTGCTCAATTGGGAGAAAATTTTGAATTAGATCGTGCTACTTTGAAATCAATATGGAGAGTGGAATTGATGAGAGAATCGGGATGGTGGGTGCAAAAGTTGATAAAGAGTTGAGTGCAGCACGTAAGGTGTTTGATGTAATGCCATAAGAGTGTGGGTAGTTACTGGACCTTTTATCCTGGGATGTGCCTTGCTAAGATTAACTTGTTTGCACCATCGTTCTTGTTGTTGATTTATAAGGGAAGTGTGCTCAATATGGGTCAGGGGAATCATGCATTTCCTTCAAGATGGATTAATGAAGATTGGGATGAGACTAATCTTTTACTAGTTAAAGAAAATCATCTTGTAGACTCTCATGCACTTGAGCCCTGTACAAATTCATTGAATAGTCTACAAAAGCAAGATGTGGAAAGTGCTGGTAAAGGCTATTCTTCTTTTCATAATGTGGAAGATTATAATGAGGTACTCAATGAATATTATGAGCTTGAGGAGAAGAGGCAAAAGTTTTGGAGCAGCTTTATCAATTTGGTGGTTGGAATAACCAATATTCTGTAGAAGGTTATGTTCCTACTGTATAGTGGGGTAGTTCTTCTATGCATCAAGAATGTCCAGTTCCTACAAGCCAAGTGTCTCATTCAAACGCATTTTGTTCATGTTGCCCATATGTTTCTCAATGTTGCAAAGTTCCATGTACTTCATGTCTTATCTGTTCTTTGGGTGAGACTTATATTGGCAAGACTTGTTCTGATAATTCTGTGGTGACTGCTGCTGGAAGTTCTAGCCTTCTCGAAGATGGGGCCTATGATGGTATGGGAGCAGTCCTTAATGGTGGTGTTGTTCTGAAACATAGTGTCGCTCCTGAGACAAAGAAAATTCTTGTTTTTGACCCAAGTGGTGGGACAATTGTGGGCAATGATACCGCACCTTGTGGACAAGGTGCTTATATGGGGGATGATTTGTCATAAGTCCACGAACATAATACATGGGCCATGGGCCAGATAATTTCAGTAGCTATTTCTTTCATAGTTTTAGTCTCTTTTTTATGGAATTATGTCGGGTATCTAAAAAGGTCCAATGGTTATGGGCTGCAGAAGTGAGTTGTATTAGTGCTAAGGGCTTAATATGGACTATTAGGGTTTATTTTGTTTTTACTTTACTATGTAAGGAGCCAGAGGCTCACTGTTTGGGTATCTAGAAAATTAATGCAAATTTTATTTCTCTTCCTTTTATCATTTTCTTCCTTTCTTCAATGGAGGTGCCCTCCTTGAAGTGAGCAATTTCTATGTATTTCTCTTTAATCAACTTGAGGTGTGTTACAGGAAGAGCATAGGATGATAGTTTTCCGAGTGCCCTCCTTTGATTACAAACTCTATTTTTATAGGCATCTAAATAATAACTTTATACAATAATGTGATAATAGATGCTTCAAAAGATTTTTGTCTTCATCCGTCAGCGAGGATAATGATAATGCTAGAGTCAGGATAATGTTGGAGCCTTTTGTCTGATTGTCAGTAATTATTCTTTCATTTGTCGAAAGTAATATCCTGGTGCTTTAGCTTGTCCTGGAGGGTCAGCTGAAATGATCTTCTACAGGATCTAGATAATCTTTACATTATTTGGTTTTTCTTGGAGCATCGACTAAAATAATTTTATATAGGGTTCAAATAATCTTTACACTATCGCTATGGCATAATTTGGAGATCATAATCTGAGAGATCTAAATCAAATGTATATGAAGAATCTTGAATTAATGGGATAGGTTGAAGCGCTGGGACATGCAACTCAATGTTACCTGCCCCCATGCATGAGAGTACGAGAGACAAAGCTCCTTAACTACAAACATAAGCGAAAATACCTAGTAGGCTAATCCATCAAGTAGCTCGCGCAATTAAGTCAGGGATGCCATAACACTATCTATAAATTGGAGCATGGACGTTATGAGTTCCACATCATGCCTTCATTGCCTAATCGACTGTCTCCAGTCGGTTAGCCTCCAGTTCATCTCCTGGTCTTATACACGGTGAGATTTGATTACAAATCTCAGCAAGTTAACAAATAACTTAAATTGAAAGTTTAAAGATGCATGCATGACAATAAAAACATGCATGCCTAACGTGATCATAAATAAGCTTGACGTGACCTGACAAATAAGATGGCATGTGCTAACCTAACATGAACTGACGTAAGATAAACTGAACTTGAACATGGACTTGAAACTGAACATGAATTTGAACTAAACATGAATATGAGCTCGGATGTGAAATAACATGAACTTGAATGTGAAACTGAACTTGAACTAATATGAACATGAACGTGAAATACATGAATTTGGAATCTTGTTAAATAATTAAACATGATTACTAAATGTGAACATATGAGTGTTACAAGGTTCCCCTTGAGCCGTGTGTCCCAGCTGTAAGTGTGTTAACATACGCATATGTTCAAAGGTATCTGCACCAACTATGCAAAATGTAATGCATGTATCCCGCGTCAGGTATTTGTACCCGCACGAGTACGTATAATATGAAATTGAATGTATGGGAGGCACCATCAGCATTAGTGCCTGATTTCGCTCTAGTGACCAGTTAATTAGGCCTCATTCGAAACTTGTTGATAGTATTTTGTCAATTTAGAGAATTTCATACTAATTTAGATACTCCAGTATGAACAAAGGAGTTCCACTAGGATATTACCCCATCCTAGTACTTAGGGTTGTGACAAACGTAAATAGACTTGACTTGACTTGAAAAAACTGTTTTGAGACACTTTGTACTCAAAGACATAACATGACATGAAATGAAAAGACCGATGACCTGACATAATGTGACATGTGCGTGAAATGAATGACATCGCATAACATGGGCATAACATTTTTGTGACATGATATGACATAACATGTAACAAATAAGTATTTCATGACATAAGAAAGTAACATTTTGTAACATGATAAAATCTGAAATAGATATACATATAGTGACATGGCATAGTATGACATATATAAGAACATAAGAACATGATATGAACTCGCAGGAAGAGAATCCCTTGAACCCACAATCAAATTGAAAACTCACCCAAGAAAGCTAAATCAAGTCAATGGATGGAGAATCAAGACCCGATGAGAACTTGTTTCAACAACCTAGATTATATTAAAATATAGACCCATTGAAGAACCTGTCTCAACAACCCAGATTAGAAGGAGGAACACTACAAAGGTTGTGATTTACTTTTGATAAGTTCAAAAGTTCAATCAAGAATAAGAGGAGTAAACTCAACTCACAATGAAAATTCAATATAGTCTAATTTTCAAATGAGGCTACAAAGAGTATTTAAACCAAAACCTAATTAAAACCTAGCCCAAAATAAACCCCTTTGTTCCAAAAATACCCCTGGATAAATAGTGCCGCGCTACAATACCTCTCTTCAAAACCCTAGTTCCTAAAATTGTAACTTTCCAAATAAGCCCTTGGCCACAATACAAGGCCTTCCAAAAACCCTAATTCATAATAAATAAGACATACGTGGGCCAAGCATTCTCAAGCCCACTTATTCTAAACTAATAAAATAAATACTTTAACAAATTAAAAGCCATGAATAACAATAGGCCCAAATAGTCTAAGTCATGTTTTCCACAGCTTGTATCAAATGAATCAAAATTGGATTTTCTTCATTCAAGTCTATCTTGAATGTTGGGCTCTTACTAGACTCATACCAAGTAGATTGCACCAATCATTGCATCGCCTGCTTCATCTTCTTGGCTCTTGAGCTTGTAATTGGCCTATCTGACTTGCAAACGATCTTTAAGATTGGGCCCACCTTGGTTCCCATTAAAACATGAATAACTTTTCTCTTACCAACACACACACAATATTCTGACTTGATCATAGCGTGATGAATTAAACGCGTGAATTACAAGAAACTATAAGAAAATATTTCTAAACGTTAGAAACTCCTTATTAACAGCTTAGAAATATAAAAATACTTACTTAGAGTAAAATACCATTTTACCAATCTACGTGTGAGAAAATAACCATTTTACTCATAATTTAAGGATTTCACATCCTAACTTCAAAACTCACCAAAATTTATATTTCTCTTGCAAATTTTTTCCTAAATCTAAATATCTAATTAGAAAAATTTAAAACACATCACAATTAGGTTAAACATGCTCAGGCCGAAACATGTATAGGCCAAACCTCATGATTTTTGTTGCAATTCTATCAAATCTCATTCCTCATGCTTAAACCCGGAATATGCAACATATAAAAATCATATCCTATGCTCAAATAATATACTAGAACAATTGTGGTACCCCCAAGTCACCGCTTGGGATGTAACGAAGAATTGGAGTATCAGGACATGCAAGATATCATTACATACCCCCGTTCATGATAGTTAATATGTAATGCATCTTAATATGCAACTAGACGCAAGCAAAAATTACAGTGGAATAAGGGTGACTAAAATAAAACTCATGCCAGAATGAACTAAACATCACAATTGCATTAATAACCATCATAAGTTCAAACTTAAAGATAGCACATCCTTAATACAAGTACTTAAAACGAGATCTCAACAGTTAGATCAACTCTTTCATACGCTCTAAAGTATAAAGAGTTAGTGCTATGAATATCAGAATAAAATCTAATCTCTGCTCTAGATCAGACTCTTCCTTAACCAATCGTATCCATTGGTCCATCCTAATCAATCTCCTCCGGCCCTGATATAACTTCTACCAATCTAGGGGGAATGGTAGTGGGACTACCACATTGAGATTCCTTGAAATCTCAATTAGTTAAATACCAACATGCACAAAAATAAATAATGCATGATAGATGATAAATATGGATGCAGGCAAATCTATATTATCCTCCCATCCAGCTTTTCTCAAAAATTCTTTCAAGTCATACGAAAAATATTTTTATGCACATTTTCTTACATAGACATTTTTCAATTCATCTTTCAAAAATATAACCTTTCATTATCATCAAAGTCATCATTAGCATTAACATAAACATTATAAAGTATGATATCATCACAATTCTCTATGTGCACTGTGAGTACCTGTTGGTGACCGTAATACAACTCATGTTGAAATTACGTTGTCTGCAGACTAGTTCTCGATGCATTGGTAACATAACATCATTATTGTAACATCATAACATCATACATATATACCCACTAGCCTTAGGTGCCATAAATATGACTTCGCTTTGGTGTTCTTTAAAAATAATCGATTTGAAGCCTATTGACGAATCTTTGTCAACCCAAGAGTTATTACTTCGGGGGTTACCACTCCATTTTTACTCATTTTAGATTGGATAAATGAGTTCTATTAGGATAATTCTCCATCCTAAGCTTTGAGGTCCTGACAAAAATTTATATTTTCATGCTATGCTTGAAAATGCTTTTCATGACATGTGAGGTATGCTTTATGTGAAAATGATAATTTCATATGATATGCTAAAATAGTTAAAATTACATATCATATAAGCAAGTAATCAAAAACTCAATGTATCATATAACATGATGTTTCATGCTAAAACTGACATTTATATCATAATGTGGCATTTATCAATAAATCATAAATAAATTATTAAAGTGTAAATTAGATACTAACTTTCAAACTTTTCGAAGTTAGAGAATCGATGTGGCTGTAATAAAAGTTATTCTAAGTTAGAATTTGAACCACTGAGGAAGATGTTCATAATCAAAAGGGTTCAAAAACTGGCATTTACAAAATTGCCCTTAAACTTTCCAAAATTGCCACTAAAGCCCTAAATTCTCACTATTTGCAATTCGGCCTCAAACTTGATCAAAATTCACAAACTTCATTTTTTTTAAGTTCGAAAATCATCTATACCCTTAGAATTCTAAGATTTAAGTTACAACTATGCCAAACTTACCCAACCCGTGTCATGCATCTTTTAAGGCCTATATGTGATTTCAAGTTTAAAACCTTTATGGATGCATGTGTGCTCAAATTTCATCAAGTGACAGCTATAAATATAACCTTGGGTACAATTTAAAAACTTAGCTTCAGGTCATACAAATTCATTCCAACAGTTAAGCATCGATTAAGGCCAAATTACTACTAAACCATCCTTTAAGCGTATGCATGATGTTTCTAGCTTTTCTTTTACCAATAAATATTTTAAAACCTTACTAAATCATGCATTTCCATTCTTATCCCAATCACAAGGATTTTCAAAATGCTCATTATTCAAGCCTAAGAAATCTAAGCGAAACTCCACAAATTAAACTTAAATCAAGTAAGATCGATTTATGCTAGACGATCAACACAGGATATGAATTTATAACCTATCATGGCATACTTTCAACCTCAAATTTAAACCTTAAAGTTTTATTCCAAAACATTAGTAAATCATATAAAATCATGTTAAGACATGCCATGGCTGAAAATTCAACCCAAAGCAATTTGTTCATTCAATATTCCCACATTGACCCGATTTGCATTTAGCATAGTAATCCTCAATAAAACTCAATTAAAATTTCATTCACATCCCATAAATTAAAGCCTAACATTCTATGCTAACCCTCTTGGCATGAGATTTGATGTGTTTGAAGCGGTGGCAAGTTATGTTGGACATGGAGTTGGATAGAATGGTTGTATGGGGTTGAGTTAAGTGGTTGTACAAGTTCCATTATGACTAATGTTGGGGTGTTTATTTTGGGTCGTTTATAAATCAAACTGCCTATAGGCTTGTTCTATTCCATCCATAGGATGGTGGAATTTTGTTAGTTAAGTTTATGTGCTAATACGAATTATTGACACGTTAGTGAATAAGTTTCTGTTTAGGTTGTGACATTGATAGAGCTCGAGTCCAAAGCTTAAGTAACTCTCTACAAGAGTCAGATAAGTGAGATTCCTATACTAGACTTTTCATAAAAAAAAAAAATGAACTGAGGTATATTTTATAAAAAAAAATATGCATGTTATGTTTTGAAAATAAATGTGAAAACAACCTGAGTTATGTGTTCTGCATTACTCATGAAAGCTGTATAAAGTGAGTATTTTCTGACATGACGGGCGTAGACATGAGCAACATTTTAGCATACTGTTTCTGAACTATGCAAAAGAGAGAATGTGAAATCTAGAATTTTTGTACATGTTATATGAAGATACTTTGAATCGGTTTTGATTATGTGAAAATGATAAGAATTTATTCTGATATTTTATTTTGATATGATGTGGCATCTGAGAAACCTTTGGCATGACATTCTGATTCCTTTTCTAATTCTGATTTTGGTTCTGATACGATGATTCTTATTCAGTTATATGGTTGGTACCAACATCTTTGATATGAGTGCACCCACTTTGGACACAAAGTGATTTTTCTGCGTGTTCTTTCCTGTGTGCACACTCAGAGTTCCGAGAATGAATAAATGAAAGTTTTACATTCTGATACTATCTAGTTTGGCCATTGGGGATAGCAGAACCCTACCACGGAGGGTTGAACATGGTATATGATATGATACGATACGATATGATATGAAATGATATGATAAGATGAAGATGTTCAGTCATGTTTTGCCAAAGAGTCTTTGAATATGAACAGTTTGAAATGTCGCTCTGATATTTTGATAACATGTTTTTAAGATATGTATTCAAAAAATGAAATATTTTGTTTCTACATACTGAACTATCTGAAAAAGCTCATGTTTATATACTAATATATGCTCTTTACTTATTGAGTTTTTAATAACTCACTCCTTATCTTTATAATATTTTTTAGATGATATTGACGGTTCAGCTAGGGACTAGGAATAGTGATTGTGAGCAAGACTATCTAGAGATAGGAATATTGAGTACCTAAGGGTACTATTAATGATTAGAGAAGTTTTATTTAGTAAATGGGTTTGCATTTTGTTATGGATTATTGAGATTTATGTATTTAATTGATGTTATGATCGAGGTACTAGAGATGGTAGAAATGTAGATTTGCGTTTCTTGGATTTATTATATTGATGACCTAGTGGACAAATTTATGCTTTAAGTGAAGTAGATGAATCTATGTTTTCGTGTTTTGGAGTCTTTGAGAATGATATTTGTGTTTGGGAGATATGATTATAAGATGCAGTTAGTAACTTTCTTACCCATCCAGGTATAGGGCATTACAGAAGCCTTTTCTGGTGAGGAAAGAAGGCTTGATTAGTTGCCATGTGATCATATACATGAACAGAAAATGGAAGGGTAGCAAAGCGATGAGTAGAGCTGTAATCGAGCCGAGCCGAGCCCGTCTTTGGCTTGTCGAGCTCGAACCTGAACTTGAGATTTTTATTTATTCTTTGTTCAAGCTCAACTCGGTAAGCTAGATTCCCAACTCGAGCTCGAGCTCCTTTTTGGGACGAGCTTGAGTTGAGTCGAGCTTGAGCTCGAGGTTGGCTCGAATTGTTTATTTTTTAATTTTTTGAATAATATTTAATAATTAATAAATTAGATAAATAAAAATCTAATATTGAATTTGTACAACTTACAAGTAAACCTCTATTGAATTATAAGATTTTAAAATTTTATAAATAACTAATATACCTAGTTGATATTTATCCATAATAAAAATATATTATATGCCTACAGATATTATTAATATATACACATAATATGATAGCATATATCTATTACATATATGGTTCCCACATTCTACTATATGAAATTATTAAATCTTATCAACTAATTATTGTACAAATTATAAAATATAACTATGAAGTATATTCAATATATAGAAATAAGTAATTAGGTTATATATTATATATTTAATTATAAAAGTGCTATACTTATATTATTAGCTAATACACACATATATGTATATGTATATATACATAAGTGTTTGTATATATTTATCAATATATGAATAAACTTTAATCGAGTCGAGCTAACGAGTCAATTAGGGCATAAACGAGTGGGCTTTAACAAGTTTTAGCCAAATCGAGTCGAGTTTTGTCGGGTATAAGTCATTTACTAATCGAGCAAGTATATGTTTTCACGAACGAGCTTTTTTTTTCAAGAATCAAGTTTGATTTGAGTTTAACCGAGCGAGCTATCGAACAAATTGGTTTTATTTACATCCCTAGCGATGAGGGTAGCCTAGTAACATGTGAAACTTACTACCATTGCCAATCGTTTTGGCATTTCTTTGGGGAATAAATGGTTAACAAGCCTTTGAGGGGCCTCTTAGGGATTGGAGGGCATGGCATGTGGAGGTTGCTCAATAAGGAGCAGAAAATCCTTGAAGAACTAAGGTCATTCGGTTTGCATCCAACTACACTTCCTAGGAAAATAGTTGGGTTTTGGTTTGGTTTCTTGGAAATATTTTGCCCCTTATTAGGTCTGGTCCATGAGTGATGTGGTGAAGCATGACATGGCTTCGTTCCAAATGACATGTTTTGGGTCAAGCCTAACCATCTAGGTTAGTCTAAAAAAAAATGCAAATTAATAATAAAAACCAAAAATTAGATTATAAATATGAAAGAAATAATTTTAAAGAAAACCATGCAAAAATCAAGATTTGAGGCTACTAATCATGGATGAGATGAATAGTGCATCTTAACTCAAGTTAGAAGCTTAACCATGGTTGGGAGGAAATCCTAGATGCATGTGGTTCATCTTGGGCTTGGGAAAAATTAATGGTATGGTGTATGTGGGTCTCATTTGAAAGGCTAAATTGAAAGATAAGGCTTTTGGGCTTTATGGGTTGGGTTGGTTGGGCCACTTGTGTAGGTCTTGGATGTGGGCTTTGGTGTGGGTTCTTATATGGACCTTATGCCCAGATTTTTGGGGCCTACCCATTGACTCAGAGGTCTACTAAGTTGGGTCTCAATCTTAGGTCTTTCTTAGGTTGGGCAAATGACCTTTACTCTCATTAAGTTAGGCCTATTGAAATATCCTCTCACTTCCATTCTGGGATTGGAAGTGGTTGTAACTAACCAATGGGTTTTCGATGCTCTGATTTGACTATCCTACAAATAGAACATTCATTTACATATTCCGCTACGTCCTTCTTCATGCCTTCCCATCAAAAGTGTTGCTTCAGATCTTGATACATCCTTGTACTTCCCAGATGAGCAATGTATGGAGTTTGACGTGCTTCCCTCAATATCTTCTTCTTGATCTCAGGATCAGTTGGGATTACCTTTCGGTCCTGATAGTATAACAACCCACCATTCCTGATTGTGAACCCTTCTGGTTGTTCCTTCTTTTCAATCTTCTGCCTGATTTCTAACCATTAAGATCTTCCATTTGTTGCTTATTCACTTCCTCCCATTCCACAAGTATAATCTCTTGTATTGCAATGAGAGTTGCATCATGATGGAGATCTTTAATTAACAAACTCCTCATACTATGCAGAAGTGACTCCACCTCCAGGGTGAATTTTGAAAAATCACCCTTTTGTGCTTTACGACTAAGCGCATCTGCCACGACATTAGCCTTTCCAGGGTGATAGTTGATTACACATTGGTAATCACTAATTTTTTTGCCATACAAGTAGTGTCTCCAAATCTTCAAGGTGAAAACTACAGCGGCTAGTTCTAAGTCGTGGGTGGGGTAGTTTTGCTCATGGTTCTTCAGTTGACGTTAAGCGTAGGTGACAACTCTTTCTTCTTGCATGAGCACGCATCCAAGCCCTAATTTAGACGCGTCGCTGTATACCACGTAAGGCTTATATGGTTCAGGCAGTGCTAACACTAGTGCGGTTGTGAGCCTTTCCTTGAGCTCTAGAAAGCTTTGCTCACATTTTTTTTGTTTAGACATACTTGGCATTCTTCTTGGTTAAGGCAGTGAGCAATCTTGATAGCTTAGAGAAATCCTCTACAAACCTCAGATAGTAACTGGCTAATCCTAGGAAACTCCGGATCTCATGCACATTTGTCGAATGCTTCCAATTCACTACAGCTTTGATCTTGCTTGGATCAACCGCTACTCCTTCACTCGAGATTAGATGCCCTAAAAATTTGACCTTCTCAAGCCAAAATCACACTTGCTGAATTTGGCATACAATCTATGCTCCTTTAATCTTTTCAACGCCATGCAGAGATGTTGCTTATGCTCCCCCTTGTTTCTAGAGTAGATCAATATGTCGTCAATGAATATGACAACAAAACTATCTAGGTAGGGCCTGAATACTCTATTCATCATATCTATGAATGCGGCAAGAGCATTTGGTTAGACCAAAAGGCATTACTAGGAATTCATAGTGGCCATATCTAGTTCAAAATGCCATCTTAGGGATATCATGTTCTTTAATCTTGAGCTAATGGTACCCCGACCATAAGTCTATCTTCAAGAACACCAATGCTCCTTGCAATTGATCTAATAGGTTGTGACATCCCGATTTTTATGTGTTTTTTATTGAAGGGCTTTTTAATTAAATATTTAATTTTGAGTCTTTTAATTTAATTTAATNGAGCTAATGGTACCCCGACCATAAGTCTATCTTCAAGAACACCAATGCTCCTTGCAATTGATCTAATAGGTTGTGACATCCCGATTTTTATGTGTTTTTTATTGAAAGGCTTTTTAATTAAATATTTAATTTTGAGTCTTTTAATTTAATTTAACGTGTTTTCACGAGATTATTTTACGATTTTTAAATCGAAAATTATTTTAATGTGCTTTCATAATTTTAATTAGTGTTATGCAATTATATTGCTTTTTATTTTAAAGAATGTTATTGTTGGAGTTTAATATTTTTTACTTTAATTAGTTTTGAGTTTATATTGATTTACTTAATTTACTGTTTTAAAAATAGTTATTTTGAGGATCGGTTGTCACTCAAAAGTTGTGAGGATTGGACCTCATTTCTTTTCCCCATCTTTTCTTTTCCTCTTTTCTTTTCCTATTCTTTAACTTTTCTTTCTCTTTNTTTTTATTTTAAAGAATGTTATTGTTGGAGTTTAATATTTTTTACTTTAATTAGTTTTGAGTTTATATTGATTTACTTAATTTACTGTTTTAAAAATAGTTATTTTAAGGATCGGTTGTCACTCAAAAGTTGTGAGGATTGGATCTCATTTCTTTTCCCCATCTTTTCTTTTCCTCTTTTCTTTTCCTATTCTTTTTCTTTTCTTTCTCTTTCTTCCTCATTTCTCTCTCTCTCTCTCTCTCTCTCTCTCTCTCTCTCTCTCTCTCTCCCCATGTGTTTCGGCCATCTCCTCCCAGCCACCACCGCGCGCGGCCGTGGTCCTCATCGCCCAGCCCAGTCAGCTCCCCACCGACTGCCGATCCTAGCCCTCTAACCTCAGACCACCCTGCACCGCCGTTTGCCCGCATTTCCCATCTAAAGCCACGGCATTCCTTGCGTCGTTGAGCCGCCGTCGCCCCACCTCCAGCCACCATTTCTTCACCACATCTTCCTCTACCTCCTAGCTACCCATTGGATCCAAGCCCAGCTCCGATCCGTTACCAGTGAAGCCGCATTAACCACATCTCCGATTTGACCCTTTTGGCCTTAAACTGCCATTTCGGCCGCCACCCAGGCCAACCGTCGCTTCTACTAGTTTCACCACCTTCCATAGTCCCTACCCTACCGTTTCCTAGTTTTTGTTTGACCCCGTTTGAATTTGAATTTTCTGTGTATTTCGGCCACAGTATTTTTACACTGCTACATTGCCTTCCAGCCGCCTTTTGCACCTTCGTGATCCTCCTAAAATTACTTTATAGCGCTGTAAATATTTCTCCAAAAGACTTTTTAAGACTTAAGTATATTTTTGCACTAACCTGTTTTATAAACTGTGATTTAGTTATCTGGTTTGACTGATAATTGTTGATTGTTGGTAACTGGTTCATGGAATTGTGCACGCATGCGTGGGTGTGTATTTTGAAAACTGTGTTTAATGTGAAAAAAGCTTTTCGGGTGCGTGTGTATCACTCCCAAACCGAGATGAAGTATTATCTTGGTGGAGCTCCTCTGGGTACTCGGGAGAGGAATATACTGAGTGTCGTCTCCTGGGTGATTGCTCAGGACTTGGACGAGATGGTAGCGCTCTCGATCTAACTCCGTGGCCCATCGTGCTGGCGGGGTTAGAGGATACTTGGGTATGTATGCGGTGAGAGCGGAAATTGGCATCACTCGTTGTGCATCACTCGCACAGTCGTTACCCGTGGAGTGTCGAAGGGAGCCAAAGTATTTGGATGGTCTCTAGGAGAGGCCATGGTGCATACGGTTAAAGTTGAAATTAATGGATTTATTCCTAGATTTTAGTTTGTGCCAAATGGTGATTTTTGGCGTGCGTGAAAAAATTGTGATTTTTGAGAAATGGTGTTTTTTTTTGTTTTGCGCTTTGGTCATCATGTGCATGCATGACGTTAGTTGTTTTAATATATTTATGTTTTGGAGCATTTTGGGTTTTACTTACCTGTGGTACCACTTAATGGTACTGCAAATTTTGTTGATATTGATGCATATGTCGAGCCTAAGGATTTGACTCCACCGGAGGAGTGATCTGGGATCACTCGTGTTATGCTCTTTTCAGCTCTTGTATTATTTTGGGACATTTGGTTTATGCTTTTAAATGCTATGTATTTGGTTATCTGTATTAAACAAATTCTGGTACTTAGTTGATTTATTTAATTATCCGTTGCATTTTGTTGTGCACATTTTGCATGTTGCACATACTTGAACACTTGTCGTTGGGATGCGTGACCCCTATTGTCATCATCCTAACGTCATAATTTCCTTGTTGTTTTGTACGTGGGAGTCGAGGCGTCACATAGGTCATCTGTAACGCCCGTCCATGTGGTGGGTGTTTTTACTAAATATTTTAGAAAAGGATGACCAGAATTACCATTTAATTTAAAATATTTTATTGTCCTTCCCATGTGCAAGACTCTACGTTATAAAGTAAAATGTACTTTTATAACAAAAGAGGTTTACAACAGAAAATATGAAACTTAAATTAAAAAGGCCTTTCAATATTTGAAACCCCCATGCCTAGACCATCGTGCTCTTCCCCTTTTGGCTATGTCCCTCCTGAAACTTACTGCTCATTTAGCTTCCTGTGGGGGGGAGGGGCACACGTAAAAACTAAACTAAGTCGAATACTCAGTAAGCATGACTTCATACAATTAAAATATAGTAACATAGATTTTCAGTCATGCATTCATCATTCCATACATACTATACGTACATGCATACATGCTTTCATTTGCAAACATCAGTGGACGAGGGTTTTCATCTTTAAACTGCTTTTCTTTTTGTAAAACGTTTCTCCCGTCACTGCCTTCATTTCTTGAAGAGTGCAATGCATTCATACATTACTTTTCTTTTCACTTTCATAGGCTAGTGCATGTTGTTATGCCCCGCGTGCTGGGGTTAGCGGTCTTTTAGACCAATGGATTCGCCCGTGGCCATGGGTTGGAATTCCATTCCGTTAGGGTGTAGCACTGGGTGCACTACCAGATACTACTGCCCGGCATTGCAATCTATCCATTTATTCATTGGGTACCCTTTTCCATTCATACATGTGGCCATTACGTATTTTCATACATTCATGTTTTCATTCATTTCATGTACTCTAAAGAGCTGGAGTTTTCCTTTCCTTTCATTTTTGCTCTATTTTGAGTAGGAACAAGAGCATCGTCTTTTCTTTTCATTTAACAGTTCGTTCATGAGAAAAACATCGTTTGGGGGCGTGAGCCCAAAGAAAACATCATTTCATGGGAAAACATCCTTTCATGAGAAAACTTCCTTTTGTGAGAAAATGTAATTTTGTCATTTTAACATTAGTTCGTAAGGGCATTTTAACATTGGTTCATAGGGACCAATTTTAAAACACTTTTTTCGCGTCAGTCAAAGCATTGGTTTGAAGTTCAGGGCACAGGTCTCGGGGCTTCCTTTCTTTTCTTTAGAAAATACGTACAATAGATACAGAGTATAGTCATCCATTCACATGTGTACAATTAATACTTTTGGGTACATAAAAAGGGGCTACCGAGGAGGGGCCGTACATATGTATACCTTGAATATTTAGCATGCTTTCATTAAAAACGTCTTTTGTGTCCTTTCGTAAGGCATCTTTTAGAAGAAAAGCGTTTCTCTTTCTTTTCTTATACTTTAGAAGACTCTAGAAGAGCATGAACGTAACACTTACTGGACTCCATGCTACTTTTATACCATGCAGTCCATTCATGCGCGTGTCAGATGGCAACCTACATGCATACATAACCTTAACGTTATTATCTATCTAGTGCATAAACAATTGAACTAGAAATAGAGCTATCCTTTACTTAGAACACTATCTTTCTATCCCGTGCCCTTACGTGTCCCTTACTATGATAAGACCTTCCGAAACCCATTACGGTTACTACTTCCTTCAACCTTACGTTTTACTTCGAGTGCTTACTTGCTAGGGTGAATCCATGATTCATCTTAGCGTTAAGACACTAAGACCTGTCTCATTCTTCTCATTAACCACGTTCCGACGCATGACTTAGACCGACTAAGTCACGCATCCCATTCTTGGACAGTACACTCGTTATTACTTTCATGTATCTTAGCTCACTCTACTCCTCATGACTATCCATACACGTCATACGGCTCCAAGCTACTCTGAGGCTTAAGCATTGTGTAACCATGCATAGGACAGACTACCCATTACATATGGTGAATCCGTCCAGCACGTGTGTCTAGCCAGAACACACACATACCTTACCCCTGTATCACCTAAGACCAACCTATAATACATTGGTCACAGGCTCGTATGTGCCATACTCCGATACCAAGCTTCTCTTACCTCGCTAGCACGACTCTTCATGCTAACCGTACCTCATGACAGTTCGTCCCAACACTTGACATGACAGGACCTTATTCATGATTATACCTTGCATCACGCCATATAGCTCGATAATATTCCCAAGCTACACCGTGACCTTGTCACGTCACCCGACATACATTCTAACTCATCGTAGCACGACCTCTCAACGGACCATGTCACTACGTGACATTGCCCAATCATGCTTCTGCTGCACTACTCTGATACTTTTCAGCCACTTTGCACATACTCCCGGCCATAAGCCGACTACACGGCCATACTTGTCACCTCAGACTACAGGCCACATCTTAGCCACTTCGGGACACTATTCCACAGTTTCCAACACCATACATCAAGCTCTTCGCCCATCAACTACACAACCATCCTTATCTTTGCGACACGCCACACGGTGTACCGCCACACCTCATGGAGTACACTCCTCGTGTATTCCCTTCACGCATGCTATGCAATATCACCACTATGGCATACATGCCATATGGTGCATTGCTACACCACATGGAGTACATTCCACGTGTACTTCCTTCATAGCACTACGCCACATCACCACTACGGCATACAGGTCATATGGTGTATCGCTCCACCCCATGGAGTACACTCCATGCGTACTCCTTTCACAGAACTATGCCACATCACCACACTACACAACACACTTCCTGACTATACCCAACACTTCACGTCACAGTCCACACCACCATACTATGCAGCAAACCCCACAATACTAACAGCACAGTCCACAAATTAACCAACCAACTAGCATGTAATATAAATAACGAGGGATAGAAGGTTATACCATTGACTGGATAACCCGTACATTGCTCGCTAGCCGTCACAGTTGAAGACGGGGAAAGGGTCGTATGTGGTGGCTACATCGCATACGGTGACTGTTTAGGCGCTTGGATAGCTAGGTGTGATCTTGGAAAGGCTTAAGGTGGCCTTGTGATGGTGGCAAGGGACATAGCACGGTGGATCTCGCCGTGTACAGTGGCGGTCAGCCACGCGAAGTGACTGTCCATCCCATGTAGTGGCTAACCACCACATAAAGTGGTGGTTTAGGCTTGGGCTAGACTAAGGGAGGCTACTGGTGGAGCCGTGGAGGCTCGGTGGTGGATGGAGGACTGGCCGTGTGTGAGAGGGATGGAGAGGCCGTGGGAGAGTATGAGAGAGTGAGGGAGCATGGGTGATAGATCGGGGCTGTGGGTGGTCGGGATGGCTTGGTGGCGGCCTGAGGATGCCGGAGAGGGCGTTCACATGCTGTAGGTGGCGGCGTACGGCGGTGGAGGGTGTAAAACCCGTGCGGTGGAGGAGTCTCATGCGGTGGATCTAGAGGAGGCTATCGGTCGTGGGTCCATGAGAGGAGGAAGGGGGAGACTCAGGGATGCTCATGGTGGTGTTCGGTGGCTACGCACGGCAGCGCTAGGGGCATGCACAGTGAACCCATGCATGGGTAAGCTTATGCTCGTGCATGGGAGCGGCCGGCAGGGAGATGGGGGCTAAGCTTGCTGGAGGAGGGTGGTCGGTGGCAGAGGAGGTTGCCGAGGAGGACGGTGCACGGTAGCGCAGTAGCCACTAAGCCCGTTCGGGCCATGCACTGCCAAGAGAGAGGAGAAGAGAGCATGGGTGAGGGAGACCGGTATGGGAGGACTCGCCGGCATGAGAAGAGGCGGGTGGGAGGGGCAGTGAGGTTCACCAGCTCACGGCGGCGCCGGGCTGGGGGCTGTAGCAGTTCGGTGAGGGAGAGGGGCTACGTACGACGTACGCTAAAGGAGAGGGAAGAGAGAGAGGGCTGGAGAAAAGTGAGGGAGAAAGAGAGAGGGGCTGGGGTTTTATCCTAAAACCCATCATCTTGGGATCCCTAAAACGATCTAACGATGACCCTTAATACTGATTTGAAAACGCGTAAACGTTTATTTAATTAAAAGCATTGAGAGGAATTAAGATAGAATATTATTTAAAATAATATTCATTCATCATTTATAAAATAATGAAATCTTAGTTAACATATTTAAGAGAATAAAACAGTTAAATTAATTTAAAGATTCCATCATTATTTAAATCACGTAATGTTTTAAATACCTAGAATCATTTATATAAAATGATTTCCCACAATTATAATATTTTTAGAGCTCTTCAAAGATATTATAATTGAGTTATTTAAAATATTACTTAGTTAAATAATGATGAGAATATTCCCTTTAAAATGCACATAACTTTAAAATACAAAACTAGCTTCATAAATCACATAGTATCTTTAAAAACAATCCATTGGGATCTGACATGCATAACGAGACTCTTAGACGCTAAAGAGAAGCGGATAGTTACGTCCTAATAAATCCCATCCTTGAAATTTACTTACGTTAGAAGGAAAAAAGGAGCAGGGTGTTACATCATCGATACATAGTAACAGATATTTGTTCTTTATCAATACCTTGTTCAATTCCCTATAATCAATATACATTCTTAATGACACGTCCTTCTTCTTTACAAACAGAACTGGCGCACCCCAAGGTGACGAACTAGGGTGAATAAATCCTTTCTCCAAAAGTTCCACTATTTTTTCCTTTAATTCCATTAACTCTAACAGGGTCATACGGTAGGGAGCTCTATGAATAGGGATTGTAGCAAGTTCTAGCTCTATAACTTATTATGTTTCTCTATCGGGAAGTAAACCTGGTAGGTCATCAATGAACTCCTCAGGATAATCCTCAACCATGGGTATCCCCTGAATCTCCTTATTTCTACCAGAATCTTCTGCTATGACTGCCAAATAGGCCAAAGTACCACTAGCGATGCACTTTCTTGCTTGCAAAGCCGAGATCAGGGATGGGGTAGCCTTCACAATTCCTCCCGTATAACGTATCCAAACAATTTATGGTGGATCAAAGATAATCTCCTTACTTCGGCAATCTATCCTAGCATAATGCTTGGATAATCAGTCCATCCCTAGTATCACATCGAAGCCCAATAAATTGAAGAGGATCAAGTCCGCTTCCATAGCCCTTCCATGTAGGCTTAGCGGGCAATTCTTAAGGACCCGAATACAGATTACCATACTTTCGTCGGGAATCGATACAACTACTGCCTGAGGTAATGATTTGGTTAGCAGGTACATGTTCGTGTAAACGCCGTTGACACAAAGGACCTCGTAGCACAGAGTCAAACAAGGCACATGCCGTATAATCTATAGTGTGATTTTACCTAAGCGTATTCAACTCCCATATACTTAGCAGCTAAATTATACGAGCTAATTTCTACAAAAAAAAGGGTAATAAGAAAAATACCAATGATAACTCTTGTTTCTTCATCCCCTGGTGCCTCCTCGTCCATTTCACTGGGGGTAATAGAGTAGATGCGAGCTTGGATAGGCGGCCTTTGATTTGGCATGTTGTTAGGAGCATTCCTTCCGCCTTGTGCATTCTGTGGGCACTCCCAAATCATTTGTCCTAGCTGGCTGCATTGGAAACATACCCCTAAACCTACATGACATTCTCCATCATGGACATTCCAACACTTCTTACAGGTAGTAAGTGGGGCTGGCATGATGCCTTTGCCCTTGTTAGCTCCTTATATTATCCTCCTTTTGGCATTATTCCCTCTTGTAGAGAAGAGAAAAGCCCTCTTCTTTTTCCGGCTAATCTGGGCTACAACACTTCGTTGCTCTACTTCCGTTATAGTGGGCACATCAACTAAGTCTTGGAAGTTATTAATGCGGAACTTGGCTACATAATTGCGAATCCAGGGTAGTAGTCCTCCTTGAAACTTCTATGTCTACGTCTTTTTGGTGTCAATCAAGTGTGGAGCAAATCTTCCTAGCTCCATGAACTTGGTAGCGTATTGTTCAACCTTGAAGTTTCCTTGCACTAGAGTGGCAAATTCTTGGGCCTTATGTTGTTTCATCAATTCCAGGAAGAATCGATTGTCAAAGTCCTCCTTGAACCTTTCCCAAGTCAAAGTAATGATGTCGCCCTCATTTAGCATATTGCATCCGCCAAGTTGTGTCCTTTGTCCAATGGGCGGTCTTGATTTCTACGAGCATTACATCCCTCGAAGTTTCTTTCCTTTTTGTCACGTGCCATTTCACTTTAATCGACCAAATCCAAAGAGGCATCTGTATCAGATCTAGCTCCAGCTTTAAGATTCAAGCCTATCCAAACTAAAGCTTTAAACCTACACTCAGGCATGTCATTCCTAAGGACATGTGGTTTTACCCAAAGACGTAATTGCTTTAATACCACCCTATGACACCCCCAGGTCACAGCTTGGGATGTAACGGAGATTTGGAGAGTTGGGACATGCAACACATGGTTACATACTCTCATTCATGACAATTAATATGTAATGCATCATAGTATGCAATTAGCAGTATGTAAGAATCGCAGCAGAATAAGGGTGACTAAAATAAAACTCATGCCGAAATGAATTAAACGTCCTAATTGCATTAATAACCATCATAAGTTCAAGCTTAAAAATAGCAAATCCTTAACACAAGTACTTAAAACAAAGTCTCAATAGTTAGATCAACTCTTTCATACACTCTAACGTATCAAATTTAATCTCCACTCCAAGTCCGACTCCTCCTCAACCAATCGTATCCATTGGTCCATCTTGGTTGATCTCATTCAGTCTTGATACAACTTCTACCATTCCGAGGAGAATGGTAGTGGGACTACCATAGTGAGATTCTTTGAAATTTCAATAAGTTAATAACTAACGTACGCAAATACAATTATGTATGAAAAATGATAAATATGCATGCAGAAAAATCTGTATTATTCTCCTATCTAGCTTTTCTAAAAAATTCTTTAAAGTCATACGAAAAATATTTATGCACATTTTTTTACAGAAAATATTTTTCAATTCATCTTTAAAAAATATAACGTTTCATCATCATTAAAGTCATCATTAATATTAACATAAACATCATAACGTATAGTATCATCACAGTTCCGCATATGCACTATGAGTACCTGTTGGTGATCGTAGTACAACTCATGTTGAACTACGTTGTCTGCAGACTCGTTCTCAATGCATTGGTAACATAACATTTTATCATAATATCATTATCATAACATCATACATATGCATCCACTAGCCTTAGGTGCCATCAATTTGACTTACCTCCAGTATTCTTTAAAAAGAATACATTCGAAACTTGTTGACGATTCTTTATCAATTTAGGGGTTACCACTCCATTTTTACTCATTCCAGAGTGGACAAATGAGTTTTAGTAGGATAATTCTCCATCTTAACCTTCGAAGTCGTGATAAAAATTTATATTTTCATACTATGCTTAAAAATATTTTTCATGACGTGCTTGTAAGGCATGTTTCATGTGAAAATGACAATTTCATATGATATGCTAAAATGGTGGAAATTACAAATGCAATGTAAGTAAGTAATGAAATACTAAATGTATCATATAACATGATGTTTCATGCTCAAACTAACATTTATATCATAATGTGGCATTTATTAATAAATCATAAATAAATTATCAAAATATAAGTTAGAAACTAACTTATAAACTTTCTGAAGTTAGAGAATCGATATGGTTGTAATCAAAATTATTCTAAGTTATGATTTGGACCACTAAGGAAGATGTTCATAATCCAAAGGCTGGTATTTACAAAACTGCCATTAAACTTTTCAAAATTGCCACTAAAGCCCTAAATTTTTACTATTTGCAATTCGACCCCAAACTTGATCAAAATTCACAAAGCTCATATTTTCTATGTTCTAAAATCATCTATGCCCTTAGAATTGAAATATTCAAGTTACAACTATGCTAAACATACCCAACCCGTGGCATGCATCTCTTAAGGCCTCTATGTAATTTCAAGTTTAAAACCTCCATGGATGCATGTGTGCTCAAATTTCATCAAGTGGAAACTATAAATATAACCTTAGGGACAATTTAAAAACTTATCTGCAGGTCATACAAATTGTAACAACCCGCTAGAAATTTATTGGTGGAATTTCTATTGACTTTGGGAATTTCATGAAAACCATATAAGTTTTCACGAATTGACCAATTGTGCAGGTTTTAGTCTATCAATATAGTCAGTGTTATCACTCACTATGGTGCTAGAAATATGAGTTTAATTATTTGAGATAGTTAGAAGTGTCAGAATGCGTTATGGTCTAAGCCATTAGACTCAGTTGATTATTTATGATTTTATGGCGTATTAACCCATTTTCATAATTTCGGACGAAACACCTGTTTGAAACTGTGATTTTATTTTTAGGGGTACTTCGGGGTTGAATCTCGGTAAATGATTTTCACTATAGGTTAATATGAATATTTAGGATTTTCAGTATTAAGTTTATTATATATTTTTTGGAGTGAATAGTAACCTCGATAAGCACACCAAGTGCAGTGTTTTCAAAATTACAGTGTGGAATGTCCAAATTAGGTTAGAGAAGTTTTATTTGGACACTTGGCAAGATCTTAGCCACACTTAGTGAATAGTATTAGACACTTGACTCAAAGAGGAACCATGAGTTGGATTATAAAGGAATCAAAGTGTGAGATCATGCCACCTAAGCGAAACCGTATTATTTTTCATCTGATCAAACCAATTTTGTGCCAAATCAAAGAGAGTTTCAACCCTAGTGAAACCCTAAATGGTTGGAATTCAATTGAAATCCCAAAAGCTTGATTGAAACCGAAACCCTAAACGGTTTCCCCAAACCCTAAAGTTGCTCCAAACCTTTTTTTTATCCGATTTCTAGTATTGTGTTTAATCACTTGATTAAATCACTTCCACAAGCTATTAATTTCTCAAATTCTTTTTATGACATCATTATCCAACCTTTTAAACCTTAGAATTTAATTAGGCCAAGAAAAATTGGATTTGAGCTTGATAGCATCTCAAACCCTAACCAAACCCCCTTTCAACCCCAAATTGAAGCCCACTTGGTTAAGGCCCACCAAGATCCACGAATTTGGCCACCTTGGTAAAGCTTCTTGAATAATTTTTTTCTCCCCCTTTTGGCAGGTGATGAGTGTACGAAAGTACACTCTAAATATCCTATTATTGGACTATAATGCTAAAATGTGAATAGAAATTATAGGAATTAATGTGTATTATTGAATTGAGTTTCTATTTATTTTGAGAT
>QEOT01002858.1:54602-65469 GCA_003123785.1 Pterocarya stenoptera | reverse complement strand
CTCTGAAGTTGGATTGGGTAGACATAGAGGAGTTAGGCATGAAAGAGGACTTGAGGGGAGGAACCTAGGGGGCCGGGATGGTGTAGATAGAGACCTTTGGAGATCTAAAATGAAAATACTATCTTTCCAAGATAGAGTTGACCCTGAAGTTTATTTAGAGTGGGAGAAAAGAATAGAGTTAGTGTTTGATAGTCATAATTACTCTGAGGAAAAGAAGGTGAAGTTGGCGGTAATTAATTTCACTGACTACGCGATTATTTGGTGGGATCAATTAGTGACCAATAGGAGGAAGAATCTTGAGAGGCTTGTAGAAACATGGAGAGAGTTGAAAGCTATCATGAGGCGGAGACTTGTACCTAGCCACCACTATAGAGACCTCTACCAAAAACTACAAAATCTTACACAGGGGTCCAAGAGTGTGGAGGATTACCATAAGGAGATGGAGGTGGCGATAATATGGGCTAACGTAGAGGAGGAGCGGGAGGCCACCATGGCTAGATTTTTGAGTGGTTTGAATAGGGAGATAGCCAATGTAGTTGAGTTGCAACATTATGTGGAGGTAGAGGACATGGTGCACATGGCTATGAAGGTGGAGAGACAGGCATGGGCTATGGGCTGATTTGGTGCAATGCACATGAGGGTGCACCTAGGTGCCGATTGGTGGTGATTTGGGTATTGACATGACTTTGCTTCTATTGACATGTGTTGGGTCAAGATTAAACTTCTTAATTAGTCTAAGAATAATGAAAATTTATAATAAAACCAATAAATTTCAGATCAAAGAATGTGGGAAATAATTTGAAGAAACATTAAGCTTAAAATATGGTTTAGAGGTCACTAATCATGTGTAAATTGATTAAAGCACTTAGCTCAAGTTAGAAGCTTAATTATGATCAAGTGGGAAACCTTAGGGGCGTGTGGCACTTCTTGGACTTGAGGGAAACCAATGGTATGGTGTATGTGGGTTTCCATTAGAAGGATAAAAAATGAAAGACAAGGCTTTTGGACCTTGTGGGGTTGGGCTTGTTGGGCCATTTGTGTAAGACTTGGATGTGGGCTTTGGAGTGGATTATTATATGGGCTTTATGTCCAGATTTGTGGGGCCTATCCATGGACTCAAAGGCCTACTAGGTTGGGTCCTAATTTTTGGGTCTTTCCTCAATTGGGCCAAAGTCTTGAATTGATGGGAACCAAGGTGGGCCTAGTCTTAAAGATCCTTTGCAAGTTCCAGATGAGCCAATTACAAGATCAAGAGTCAAGAAGATCAAGGAAGCAATGCCAGGATTGGTGCAATCCACTTGGGATGAAGCTGGCAAGAGCCCAACACTCAAGATGGCCTTGAAAGAAGAAGAACCAATATTGATCCACTTGATTCAAGCTGTGGAAGACATGATTTAGAGATATGACCTATTGTTATTGGAGGCTTTCAATTTGGTTAAAGG
Source organism: Pterocarya stenoptera (assembly GCA_003123785.1). Classification (NCBI taxonomy): domain Eukaryota; kingdom Viridiplantae; phylum Streptophyta; class Magnoliopsida; order Fagales; family Juglandaceae; genus Pterocarya; species Pterocarya stenoptera. The sequence goes on along the minus strand of QEOT01002858.1, from coordinate 64,027 downwards.
ATTTATTTTTTTTAGTTTAAAATAAGTGGGTTTGAGGATATTTGGCCCGCATATGTCTTATTTCTTATGAATTAGGATTTTTGGGAAAGCCTTGTGTTTTGGCCAAAGGGCTTATTTGGAAAGTTACATGTTAGAAACTAGGGTTTAAAGAGTGGTACTGTAGCAAGCACTGTAGCGCGGTACTATAGCCACGACACTGTTCATCCGAGGGTACTTTTGGAACTAAGTGGTTTATTTTGGGCTAGGGCTTCAATTAGGTTTTGGTTTAAACACTCTTTATAGCCTCATTTGAAGATTAGACAATATTGAATTGTCATTGTGAGTTGAGTTTACTCCTCTTGTCCTTGATTGAATTTTTGAACTTATCAAAGGTAAATCACAACCTTTGTGGTGTTCCTCCTTGAAATCTAGGTTCTTGAGATGGGTTCTTGAATGGGTCTAGATTTTAATATAATCTAGATTCTTGAAACAAGTTCTCATCGGGTCTAGATTCTCCATCGATTGACTTGATTTTGGCTTTTTTGGGTGTGTTTTCAAATTGATTGTGGGTTCAGAGATTCCCTTCCTGTGGGTTAATATTATTTGGTATTCAGAGCTCCGTTTCCAATCAGGTCTGATTCTATCTTTTATTTCTTGCATCTTTAAATTTAATTCTAGGGCTTTATTGTTTTAGGGTTGCCAAAAACAAAAGAAAAACAAAAACAAAAAGTACGCTGCCAAAATTTTTAGGGTTTTGGGTTTGGCTGAAATTTGCATCTCTTAGGGTTTCAAAATTTTAGGGTTTCTTGCATATCTAAGTTTATCAATTGCTTGGAGTGCCATTCCATTGATTCTCTTCTATTTCATTTTCAATTCTTTTGTGTTTGAATTTAATTGCTTGATTTTCAATTGAATATTACTGTTTGTGATTGAATTGGAGAAAAGAAAAGAAAAGAAAAAAAAACAAGGAAAAAAAATCGTACAAAAAAAAAATTGTCTAGAAAAAAAAAACAGAGTATTGAAAATTCGAATTTCTTTTTTTGAGCCTTATCATCAAAGGGGCTGCATACATTGTTATATTTGGTAACTTGTCTTATTGTTACTCTTTCATTTGCATAATTCCCTTGATTCTAGTGTCACTTTTTATTCCTTTCGTATTTTTTTTTTCTAGTTCTTGTTTCTTGGACCTAATTACTACTTAGAAAAAACCAGGTTGTATTGTCTTGATTGAATTTAATTAGTTCTTACAGAACTTGAGGGGGAAAACTCTTGAGGTAAAAAGCAAGATTGTGTGAGACTATTATCGGGAAAAAGCCAATTAAGAGTAAAACACGAGTGGAGTGCCATTATTCAAGTGTAAACACGTAAGGGAGTGTATGAGGTTTTTCATAAAAGGGGATGGCAGATAACTCATCCTTTGTGTTGCAAGCCATGCAACGACAGTTTGAGCGGTTGAATTTTGAGTTGGGTGAAGTTAGGGATAGGATGGATCATCAAAAAACAGCGATTAGAAATCTGTAAGGTGGAAGAGATAGGAGACAACGTGAGCCTAGGGTTGAAAATGAGTTTGAACATGAAGGAGATTGTGAGGATGAGGAAGACTTAGAATCTGAAATTGGGTCGGGTAGACATATAAGAGCTAGGCATGAAAGAGGACTTGAGAGGAACCTAAGGGGTCAAGATGGTATAGATAGAGACCTTGGGAGCATCGAAATGAAAATACCATCTTTTCAAGATGGAACTAACCCGGAGATTTATCTAGAGTGGGAGAAAAAAATAGAGTTGGTATTTGATTGTCATAATTACTTCGAGGAGAAGAAAGTGAAATTGGCGGTAATTGAATTCACTGATTATGCTATTATTTGGTGGGATCAATTAGTGACCAATAGGAGGAGGAATTATGAGAGGCCTGTAGAGACGTGGGGAGAGTTGAAAGCTCTCATGATGTGGAGATTTGTACTTAGCCACTACTATAGGGACCTCTACCAAATGCTCCAAAATCTTACACAAGGGTCTAGACGTGTGGAGGATTACTATAAGGAGATGGAGGTGGCGATGATACGGGCTAATGTAGAGGAGGACCGGGAGGCCACCATGGCTAGATTTTTGAGTGGTTTGAATAAGGACATAGCCAATGTAATTGAATTGCAACATTATATGGAAATAGAGGACATGGTGCACATGACTATGAAGGTGAAGAGGCAATTAAAGAGAAAAGGGGTAGCAAAGTACACTTCAGTTTCTAGCAATACCTGGAAATCAAAGTGGGATAGGAACGATCCAGCTGAAGCAAAGAGAAAGACCAAACCACCTAAGAGAAAAGATGAGGGAACTAGCAACAAACCCAAGGTAGAATCTCAGCCTTCCCAGAATAGAGATATTAAATGCTTTAAGTGTTTGGGTTCAGGGCACATTGCTTCTCAATGTCCAAACAGGCGGGTGATGATTATGTGTGACAATGGGGAGGTGATGATTGAGAGTGAGGATGATAGTGATGGGGTGCCCGAGTTGGTTGATGCTAGTGATGATGATGGAGTGGTATACCCCGTGACAGGTGAGTCTCTTGTTGCCAGGCGTGCTCTCAATAAACACATTAAGGTAGATAATGCAGAGCAACAGAGAGAGAACATTTTTCATACTAGATGCCATGTCGACAATAAGGTATGTAGTATGATCATTGATGGGGGGAGTTGTACTAATGTGGCTAGCACTATTTTGGTTGAGAAATTGAATTTACCAACCTTAAAACACTTTAGACCATATAAATTGCAATGGTTGAATGATTGTGAAGAGGTTAGGGTGGATAGACAAGTGTTAGTTACTTTTTCAATTGGGAAGTATCAGGATGAGGTGCTTTGTGACGTTGTGCCTATGCATGCTGGCCATATTTTGTTCGGGAGGCTGTGGCAGTATGATAGGAGGGGGTGACACATGATGGGTTCAAGAGTATGCACAACTTTGTAAAGGAAGGCAAAACAATCAAGATTGCTCCTTTAACTCCAAGCCAGGTCTATGAGGACCAACTGAAATTGAAAAGTGAGGTTGTTCAAAAAAGAAAGAGTGAAAATAAGAGTGATAAAAAAAGAAAGAGTGAAAATGAGAGTGATCAGAAAAGAAAGAATAAAAAAGAGATTGAGCAAAAAAGAAAGAGTGCGAGTGAAAATGAGCACAAAAGAAAGAGTGAAAAAGAAATTAGAGAGGTGGCTGAGAGTAAAGAAACAAGAGGGAGCCATGAGAGGAAAAAGAAAGAGAGTCTGCTGAGAGAAAATGAAAGGCAAAAGTGAGTTTTTATGCAAGAGAGAGTGAGGTTAAGAGGGCTTTCTTCACAGATCGCCCTATGATTTTTCTTGTCTATAAAGAGTCTTATCTTAATGTTGATGAAACTAACCAGTTTCTTCCTAGTGTGGTTGTTTTTATGTTGTAGGAATTTGAGGATGTATTCCTAGAGGAGATGCCTAATGAGTTGCCACCTATTAGAGGCATTGAGCACCAGATTGATTTTGTGCCCGAAGCTATTATTCCAAACCGACCAGCCTATAGGAGTAATTCAGAGGAGACAAAGGAGCTTCAAAGGCAAGTTGAGAATTTAATGAGCAAGGGGTACGTGAGGAAGAGCATGAGCCCATGTGCAGTACCGGTGCTACTAGTACTAAAGAAGGATGGGACGTGGAGGATGTGCGTGGATTGCAGGGCGGTCAACAATATCATGGTAAAGTCTCGCCACCTCATTCCTAGATTAGATGATATGCTTCGTGAATTGTATGGCTCATCTATTTTCAGTAAAATTGATCTTAAGTGTAGGTACCATCAAATTAGAATGAAAGAGGGTGATGAATGGAAGACAACTTTTAAGACTAAGTATGGGCTTTATGAATGGTTGGTTATGCCATTGGGACTTACAAATGCGCCCAATACTTTCATAAGATTAATGAACCATGTCCTACGTGCATTCATAGGCAAGTTTGTGGTTATATACTTTGATAATATCCTAGTGTACAGCAGTGACTTAAATGAACATATTGAGCATTTGAGATACGTGTTTGATGTGTTAAGATGTGAAAAGTTATATATTAATTTCAAGAAATGTACCTTTTGCATGAAAAAATTTATTTTTCTTGGTTATGTTGTTAGTACAGAAGGTATTGAGGTGGATGAAGAGAAAGTCAAGGCCATCAAGGAGTGGCCAACGCCAAAAAGCATCACTGAGGTAAGAAGCTTTTATGGCTTAGCTAGCTTTTATCGGCGTTTTGTTAAAGACTTTAGCACCATTGCTGCACCACTCACTGAAGTAATTAAAAAGAATGTTGGGTTTCATTGGGGGGTTGATCAAGAGAATGCTTTTGCCACCATTAAAAAAAGGTTGTGCTCTGCACTTGTGTTAGCATTATCTAATTTTAACAAAGCTTTTGAGATTGAATGTGATGCCTCAGGAATAGGTATTGGAGCCATTTTGATGCAGGATAGGCGGTCGATAGCATTTTTCAGTGAGAAGCTAAGTGGGGCCTCCCTGAAGTACTTGGCAACATTACATGTGGCCTAGGGAATTTTTGATCCACACCGATCATGAATCATTGAAGCATCTCAAGGGTCAAGGTAAGTTGAATGAAAGGCATACTAGATGGATGGAATACATTGAAACCTTTCCATATGTCATATGTTACAAGCAAGGTAAGGAGAACATTGTTGCTAATGCTTTATCCCGAAGGTATGTACTTCTTACTTCTATGAGTGCTAAAATGCTTGGGTTTGAATATGTGAAAGACATATATGCCGATGACACTGACTATTCTGATGTGTATAAGGTATGTGATAAGGCGGCATTTGGTAAGTTTTAGAAGCATGATGGTTATTTGTTGAAAGAAAGTAAACTTTGTGTGTCAAGTTGTTCTATGCGTGAGTTATTGGTGCGTGAGGCACATGGTGGAGGATTAAAGGGACACTTTGGTGTCAAGAAAACTTTAGATATTTTGCATGAACATTTCTTTTGGCCTAAGATGAAGAGAGATGTCAATCGCATTTGTGGCAGGTGCATTGCATGTAGAAAGACCAAATCTAAGGTTATGCCACATGGGTTGTATGCACCCTTACCCATTCCTAGTGAGCCATGGGTAGACATATCTATGGACTTTGTTTTGGAGCTGCCTAGGACAAAAAGGAGTAGAGATTCTATTTTTGTGGTTGTGGATAGATTTAGTAAGATGGCACAGTTCATTCCATGCCATAAAACAGATGATGCCACAAACATAGCTGACTTGTTTTTCAGGGAGATAGTGCGACTCCATGGTGTACCTAGGAGTATTGTTTCTGATAGGGATGTTAAATTCTTTAGCTACTTTTGGAAGGTGTTGTGGGGGAAATTGGGTACTAAGTTCTTATTTTCAACTACAAGTCATCCGCAGACTGATGGTCAGATTAAAGTAGTTAATAGGACTTTAACTCAGCTTTTATGTACTGTTGTTCATAAGAATTTAAAAACTTGGGAGAATTGTTTGCCATTTATAGAGTTTGCATATAATAGGACCATACATACTACTACTTCATATTCTCCTTTTGAAATTGTTTATGGTTTTAGTCCACTTACTCTTTTAAATTTGATGCCTTTACCTGTTGATGACAGGAGTAGCTTGGATGGACAAAAGAAGGTGGAGTTGGTGAAGTCACTTCATGAGAGGTTACAGCTTCAAATTTTCCAAAAGAATGAAAGGGTTGCTTCACAAGCCAATAAAGGGCGAAGGCGTGTCATCTTTGAACCAGGAGATTGGGTTTGGGTTCACATGCGCAAAGAGAGATTTCCAGCCTATCGAAAGACTAAATTGCATCCTCGAGGAGATGGACCTTTTCAAATTCTTGAGAAAAGTAATGACAATGCATATAAAGTGGATCTTCCAGGTGAGTATAATGTTTCTGCTACTTTCAATGTTTCTAATCTTTCTCCTTTTGATGTAGGTGAAGATTCGAGGTCGAATCCTTTTGAAGAGAGGGGGAATGATGGGAACCAAGGTGTGCCTAATCTTAAAAATCATTTGCAAGTTCCAGATGAGCCAATTACAAGATCAAAAGCCAAGAAGATCAAGGAAGTAATGCAAGAATTGGTGCAATTCACTTGGGATGAAGCTGGCAAGAGCCTAACACTCAAGATGGGATTGAAAGAAGAAGAACAAGTATTGATCTACTTGATTCAAGCTGTGGAAGACATGACTTAGAGATATGGCCTATTGTTGTTGGAAGCTTTCAATTTGGTTAAAAGATTTATTTTATTAGTTTAAAATAAGTGGGCTTAAGGATACTTGGCCCACATATGTCTTATTTCTTATGAATTAGGATTTTTGGGAAGGCCTTGTATTTTGGCCAAAGGGCTTATTAGAAAATTTACATATTAAAAACTAGGGTTTAAAGAGTGGTACTATAGCAAGCACTGTAGTGCGGTACTGTAGCCGCGACACTGTTCATCCGAGGGTGCTTTTGGAACTAAGTGGTTTATTTTGGGTTAGGATTTCAATTAGGTTTTGTTTAAATATTCTTTGTAGCCTCATTTGAAGATTAGACAATATTGAATTTTCATTGTGAGTTGAGTTTACTCCTCTTGTTCTTGATTGAACTTTTGAACTTATCAAAGGTAAATCACAACCTTTGTGGTGTTCTTCCTTGAAATCTGGGTTCTTGAGACGGGTTCTTCAACTGGTCTTGATTTTAATATAATCTAGGTTCTTGAAACAAGTTCTCATCTGGTCTAGATTCTCCATCGATTGACTTGATTTTGGCTTTCTTGGATGTGTTTTCAAGGGATTTCCTTCATGCGGGTTCATATCATGAATCTTACTAAGTTAGGCCCAATGACCTTATGCTTACTATGTTGGGCCTAGTATAGTAGGTCTAACAAGTTAGGCCCATATTCTTGTGTCCAATAAGTGAGACAAAAAACCGTATGTCTTCCAATTTGGGTCCTAAGGCCTTCATTCTTACTAAGTTAGGCCTAGTGGCTTTATGTCCTATACATTGGCCATAGTTTCTAGTATTCTCCAAGAAAGACTTAAAACTTTACGTCTCCTAAGTTTGGCCTAAAGCTTTTTAACATCTTATCGTTAGCCCATTATATCCTTAGTGCATTAGGGCCCTAAATTCTTATGTCCATCAAGTAGGGTCTAAAGTCTTATTGCCTCCCCTAAGCGTTTATATCCAAAAAGCTTGGGCGTGAACCACTCTTTGGGTCTTCTCTAATTCCATCAAATATTTAACCCAAATTACTTAACCTATTAATGTGGCAACCATCCAATATGCCATGTGTCATTCCGTTATGGGCCTCTTAGCTTCTTATCCTTAAAATTAATAAATCACTAAAAATTCTCCAAAATAATATTGCTAAACTAATCAAGTTCCAAAAGGCCCCTCCAAGCTGGTAAGATGAACCATCAACGAAAACTTGCCAAAGCTTCACGGGAGCTGTATATTCACTCTCTACCTACAAGCTAGTAAATTCAGCCACGAAGTCTGCAAGCACTTGCCCCTTGATGGTTTTCCACAGCACGTAGTCGATATCAAACTCGCTCATCTCTAGTGCCCAGTTCATGAGCCGGCCCGAAGAGTCCGGCCTTTGTAGGATCTTTTTCAGAGGGGTCTATGTGAGGACCTTTACTAGATGAACTTGAAAGTATGGGTGCAACTTGCATGTGGTTACCACCAGCATGAAGGCGAGTTGCTCTATGCAGGGGTACCTGGCTTTAGCCCCACGATATGCCCAGCTGGTGTAGTAGATCGACCTTTAGACTGGATCCTCTTCGCACACTAATGCTAAAGAGACTGCTTGGTGCGAGACCAACAAATTACATGGTTAGTGTTTCCCCACACCTAGGTTGGCTAAAGAGTAATGGGCTTGTGAGATACTTCTTGAGAGCCTTGAATGCCAGGTCACACTTGCCATCCTATATTTTTGCCTGTTAGAGAACCTTGAAGAAAGGCAGGCATTTGTTGGTGTATCTTGACATGAACCTATAGAGAGCCACCACTTGCCCGACCAGTCTTTGAACCTCGTTTTTGCTTCAGGGTGGGACCATGTTGAGGATGACCTCCACCATTTTGGAGTTGGGTTCTGTTCCGCATTCTGACACCATAAATCCTAGAAACTTCCTTGATCCGACAATAAAAGCGCACTTCATCTAGTTCAACTTCATCTAGTACTGCCTCAGTATTGTGAAAGTCTCCTTTAGATCGTCCAAGTGTTGTTCCAGACTCCCACTCTTAACCAACAGGTCGTCCATGTAGACCTCCATGTTTCTTCCCACCTAACTTTTGAACATACGGTTGACCAGCTGCTAATAGGTGGCCCTCGTGTTCCTCAGCCCAAAAGGCATTGCTATGTAACAATACACGCCTTGGTCGGGGATGAACGAGGTCTTCTCCTCATCCTCAAGGTTCATGCAACTCTGGTTATATCCATAGTAGGCGTCCATGAAGCTGAGTATATGATTGCTCGTCGTAGAGTTGATTATCAGGTCGATGCGGGGAAGTGGGAAACTGTCTTTCGGGTAGGCTTTGTTGAGGTCGGTGAAGTCGACACACATTCTCCATTTTTCGCTCGAATTTTTCACTAGTACTGTGTTGGACAGCCACTTTGGATAATGGGCTTCTCGGATGAATATGGCGGTTAGCAGGAGGTCCACTTCCTCAGCTATGGAGACGTTATTTTCTTTGTTGACACTTCGGCATTTTTGCCTCCCTTCTTTGGCCTTTGGATCAATGCTAAGGCTATTCTATATGACTTCAGGGGCTATTCCGGGTACGTCCAAGTGGCTCCAAGTGAATACATCCTGGTGTTTGGTGAGGAGTTTTTGCATGGCATTTCGCACCTCAAGCGTCATCTCGCTACCGATCCTTGCAGTGGCATTTGGCCAAGGTTAAGGGAATGAACTCCAACAGCTCGTTTGGTTCCACCTTTCTAAGTCTCTGATCATCTCGGATTTCATCTTGTCCTAGGGCACAGATGAGTGGCGATGGTAAGGTGTAGTTATCCACTGTAAGGCATACCGTGTTCACACTGCCACTTGGAGGCAGCCTTTCCTAGGTATGTTCTCGCCTGTTTTCCGCAACACCTCCTCCTCCAATTCTGGAAGCTTTGCTTCCTAGTTGGTGAGCTTCCATGTTCTCAACACTATTGTTCTTCGAAGACCTGAGTTGTCTAGAACGGGTTGTCATAGGCATACGAAGTACACGCAAGATCTACAAGGATCCCATAGACGGCGCTACTACTACTGGTCCCACTCCCGCCAGTTGACGCTTACGAGGAAGGCAAATCTTTACCTTCGGGTAGTTAAGGACTAACTCGCACTCTGCTGCAGGAGGGATAGGGCAACCTTTTGGACTACCTTTTCCTCTGGTATCTCGTAGGGGAGGCAATTCAGAAAGTGATGTGGCTAGTCTGCTCCTCCACCACAATGGAGATCGAGGTAAGT
>QEOT01002858.1:2607-41221 GCA_003123785.1 Pterocarya stenoptera | reverse complement strand
CGGACGTGAGAGAGAAGAGAGAGAAGAGAGAGAGGGGGGACGCGCGGGAATGGGCCGAACGGAAAGAAAGAAAGAAAAGAAAAGAAAAGGAAGAGAAAAAAGGAAAGAAGAAAAGAAAAGATGAGGGAAAGAAATGAGGTCCAATCCTCACCACTTTCAAGTCACAACTAATCCTCAAAAACATTATTTTTAAACCAGTAAATTAAATAAAACAAAATAAACTCAAAACTAATTAAAATAAAATATTAAACTCCAACAATAACATACTTTAAAATAAAAGGCAATTATATTGCATAACACTAATTAAAATTAATCAAACGTAGTGAAATGCTTTAAATAAAACAATAATAATTTTAAAACCCATAAACAAACCAATTTAAATCAAAGATCAATTTAAATTCGAAATAATAATTAATAAGAAGAAAGTCCAATAAAATAATTTTCACAACTTAAAATATTATAAAATAATATTCTAAAACTCCCAAAATTCTAAAACTAGAGAATCAATCATTAAATTAATTAAAATAATCCTTCATTAAAATACACTAAAATACGGGATGTTACAAGAGTCCCTCTAGAGAATTGATGGAGTGCATGGAATAAGCCTGTCTGATTTGTGGAGGAGCTACTTCTTATATAGAGGTTATTTCCTTGGAGTGATAGAGTCCAACTTAACTTATGATACATTTTCCTTTAAGGAGTCTAAGCCAACTTTTTTGCCTTATCTCTTTCTTGATTTATCTCTTGACTTTATCTCTTCCCTTAGTGATAGGTTTCCAGAGGGTTTGACCCAGTCAATTTAGTCCCTAGCAGAAGTAGTCTGAGAATATCTTAGAACATTTGTATTCCCAAACAGACCCAAAAACTAACAAAATAGGAACTATCAAATTCAAAATATTTGATGAGATTTTTTTTTTTATGGAAAAAATATTTGATGAGATTTTGAGCACACTAATATGAGACAAGTTCTGGACTTCAGTAAAAATTGTTTGCGAAGATTCAACTGTTAATATTAGATCTCATCGCCTATATTTGCTTAATCATAATGACTAACTCTTAAGATCAAATGCATTGCAAATTTTATTTTGTATTTGGGTGTCAAATTACAGCTTTTGTAGTTTGGAGATTGTTAGGGAATTAGTCAAACTCTTTGAAAACCAATCACTGAGAGAAGAGATAAGGCATATAAGTTAGCTCAAACTCCTAAAAGAAAAATGTTTCTCAAGGCAAATTGAACTCTATCGTTCTAAGGAAATAATCTCTATAAATAACCTACAAGAGGTAACAAATGGGGGGATTGATTGGCTACTTTATACATTTACTCTTATACTATTACTGACTTAGGCATTGAACGCATTCCCTCGAACCCTGTGGTGCCCCCAACCTCCGCTTGGGATGGAAAAGAGACTTAGAGCGTTAGGACATGCAACAAAAAGTTACATACCCCCGTACATGACAGTTAATATGCAATGCGTTCTAGTATGCAACTAGTTGTATGTAATAATCGCAGTGGAATAAGGGTGATTAGTTATAACTCATGCCAGAATGGACTAAAAACATCCCAATAACATTAGAAACCATCATAAGCTCAAACTTAAGGATATCATTTCCTTAATACAAAATACTTAATCCAAGTTCCATGGTTAGATCAACTATTTCATATGCTCTAAAGTATGAAGAGTCAATGCTTATGAAAATTATTTGTAGTCTTCGTTCAAGGTCCAACTCATTTTCAACCATCTACATCCTATAATCCATCATGTTCATCCTTTGCCGGTCTAGTCACAACTTCTATCATTTCGGGGGAATGATAATGGTCCCACAAGGGTAGAAATCTCAGTAAGTTAAACAACCAACTTACACAGAGATAAATTATGCATGAATAATGATAAATATGAATTGCATGAAATGCCGAAAAATGTACATGTGTCTTCCATCTAGATTCCTTAACATTTTTAAAAAAACCTTGATGCATTTTCACTTTCAGAGAACATTTCCACTTTCTTATTTCAAAAATATGACATGTCGAAAAAGAACATTTCATACTTCATTACTTTCAAAAATCATAACATTTTATCGTTTATTAAAACCATCATTAACATACGTATGGTAGCAACATGGTTCCCCATATGCACCATGAGCACCTGTTGTGACCCTAGCACAACTCATGTTGGCACTATGTCATTGTCTGCAAATATCATTCTCAATGCATTGATACCATAACATAACATCATAACTTGTACAACCACCAGTATTAGGTGTCATAAGATATTGACTTCGTTTCGGTATTCTTTAAAAATAACCAATTTGAAACTCGTTGACTGTTCTTTGTCAACCCAGAGGTTACCACTCAATTCTTAAACACTCCAGAATGAACAGATGAGTTCTACTAGGATAATTCCCCATCCTAGCCTTTGGAGTCGTGAAAAAAAATTATTTTTATGCTATACTTGAAAAATGTATTTCATGACATGTGCAAGCATATATAGCAAACTTTTTATGTGAAATGAAATTTGTAGATGTAATATGCTAAAATGGTAAAAATATCACATGTCATGTAAATATACAATAAATGTATCATATATCATGATGTTTTATGCTCAAAGTGATAATTGAAACATGAATAATGCATTTATCAATAAATCATAAATATTCTGTCAATGTGTAAATTAGAGGCCAACTTACAAACTTCCGGAGTAATTGAAAATAATGTCGTAGCTGCGTAAATCAAATGCATACTAAGTTACGATTAATACTTCTATGGGTGAGGTCCAAACTCAAAGGCTTCAAAAAATAGATATTTACAAAAATACCCCTAGACCCTCAAAAATTGTCGTTAAGGCCCTAAATTTTCACTAATTGCAAACAAACTCTAAATTTAATAGAAATTCATAGCCTTCATATTTCATACATTGTAAAACCATCTATGCCTTTGGATTTTCAAAAATCAAAGTAAAACGTGCCCAAATGGTCCCGATCCGTGGCATGCACTCCAATTGATGCCTAAGTGTATTTTCAACTATTGGTCCCTATGAATGCATGCATATAAGATTTTTTTTAATAAAAAATGATCACTAACATCTTTAATAATATAATGAAGACTAATTCTAGGATAATAGAGTTCATCCCAACACTTAATTATAGTTAAGATATTCTTAATCTCTACTTCATCCAAAACTGATTCATTCTATATTATCAAAACAAGATAGATTCAAAACCTACCATGACATGCTTCTAAACACAATTTAAACCTTCAATAATTATGCCAAGACAATAATAAATCATATCAAATCATGCTTAAGACATGCCATAGCTAAATTCCCACTTAAAAACATTTAATTATCCAAACCATCCAAATTTCGTATCAACACATGGAAACAAAGTTTGACATACTAAATAATAGGGCTGTGCAAAAATTTGAAATTTTCGATTCCGTCTGCATTCCGCTCTGATTCCGACATCGACGGAGTCGGAGTAGTCGGATTTCGGAATCGGAGTCGGAGTCACACCGAAATAGGCGTCGGAGTCGGAGTCGGAGTCGGAGTTCGGAGTGAACATTCACTCCGAACTCCAACTCTGATTTTTATTTTTTTTTAAACCCAGATGTAAAACGGCATCTGGTTTTAAAAAAAATAGTATGTGGAACGGCGTCGTTGCATCGCACAGGGGGTCCAAAACGCAGGACCCCCCTAAGCCCTTTCCCTTCTTCGGTCTTCCTCTTCTTTGTTCTTCTTCTCCTCTGTTCTCCAAACCAGTGAAGTGTGAACCCTGAGGGATTGATCTCGCCGGCTCACATTCTCACTGCCGTTCCTGTTTGCCCCTCCGTCCGTAGTCTCGCCGCATCGTTCTCAGGCCAGCCTCCGTAGCCTTTGCCCTTTAGTAAGTTTCCGATTCGGCGATTCCAAACCCTAAAATTGATTAAGTTTTGTGTTTATTTTTGGATTGCCTAGATTTTGTTGTTTTCGGATCATAAAAGTGGTTATTCTAGTGAAGTTGAGTTGTAGTTGTAGTCTTGTAGTAAGGAAATTGAGCAAAAATTGTTGAGAGCCATACGGTTGGACTGTTGGCAGTATGCATGCAATGTGTTTGATAAAATGTCTTCAAGAAAACACTTGTTTTTTCCATTCAGTTTCCATTTGCCTTTTTTATGGGTACACTACATGATGAATATTCTGGGTTGCTTCATGAAGGGTATTGTTCAAATTGAAGCCGTACGCATGAGCCAGCCTTGATCTGAGTTTGCTTTACACAAACTATGTCCATTTCTATTATCCATAGGAAATCTGATCAAACAGTTCTGTTTTCAGCCCTACACAGATGTGACTAACCTAGCTAGCTAGCTAAGCTCATACCCAAAGGCCAAAACCCAAGGAAAAAAAGTGAGGCTGCCTTAATTATGCAGATAATTAGGCTCAGTACTACGTGGTCCAAGTTATAACTTAATTAATTCCATTTGTTCAACTAATTCACCCCAAAACTTAATATTCTATACCTTGCAAAATATTTCATTGACATTTATGATATTACATACATGCTAATTGCTATATACACACGGATTAAGATTCTTAATTTTGATGAAGTACTCGGCCTGATCATGATGCTATGATATATATATATATATAGTTATCCCTTTGGTTGAATATTTTGGTCCAACCACGAACTGCCTGACCATCCATTGTATATATATATATATATATATAAAAGGCTTGCAACTATAAATGTTGATAAAGTGACACCATTCCATAGATTGATTTAAAAAGGAATGATATGAATATCATTATAAATATGTAATAATTAATATTGAATAAATAAATAGAAGATTTTGTTAGCGATTAATAAATAAAAGGATCATATCCATTAGTTTTTTGGTCGGATATATTTTGGTGATTTTCTTTTACTAAATTTAAATCAATTTATAAAAAGAACTGTAATATAATTGAACTCAATTTCTGAAACATGAAATAGTTACCAACTCAGCTTTTCCCACTTTCATCGCATGGTCATATTATTTGGATGCCGGCACTATTTTTTTTAACTCTTTTCGGCTGGTCGTTTGGGAGACCCACAAATAAATCAATTTAAATAATCACATTAATATTATCACACAATCTTCTAGATGCATCTCAGCAATGAACACTATATCTAGAACTGTATCTCAGCAAATTTTGCAATAATGCTAGCTAGCTAGATGTCAAACATCATGTTTTCCATGTGCACGTGTTTATTAGATTCTCATGCATGATCATAAAAAAATATATATATTATTAAAAGTATTGCATGTTTCTTTTTGCATAGATGATTAGTTGTAGTTCATGTGTTGCGTTGTGCATTGAAATTCTAACACTTATTTTAATTATAACACTTATTTTTTAAACTAATTTTTTTTCTTCTAATTTATTTTTGCAGCTTCTTTGATTGTGATATGGATCATAGACCTAGTAGAGACGATCGTCCACAAGGGGATGTGGCGGATGCTAATGCTACATCTCCTACACCAGTGGGTACTTCCACCCCTAGAGCCACATCTAGGGCAGCCACATCTAGAGGAGCTACATCTAGAGCAGCCACATCTTGTGCGAGTAGTCGACTCCCACTCCCAATAGATATAGAGGGTGAGGATAAGGATATGTTTAACAAAGAGGAGGAGGAGATGCCCATTGAACATGAGCAACCACAACGAGCTTCTAAAAAACGGCCGTGGACATGGGAGCATTTCACCAAAATTCCTGGTGAAATTGCAAACCCGTTGGCAAGATGCCACTATTGTGGTCAACTTTGTAAATGTCATTCGAAGAAGTAGGGCACCAATGTGATGATAGCACATCTTCAAGGTTGCCAACGATATAAGATCGCAAAGGGATTGATAGACACTGATCAGACCAACCTCAGTTATGAAACTTCTATGGCCACTGATGGTACACAGGCTAAGAAACTGGTCATCCCTCAATATAGTGAGAAGATGTTAAGGGAGATGCTTGCAGAGATGATAATTACTGATGAGATGCCCTTTACTACAGTCGAAAAAAAAAGGCTTCCGAAAGTTTCTAAACTTTGTTGAGCCACACTTTCCAATTCCATCACGGTATACGGTGATGCGAGATTGTATGAAAAGGCATGTGAAGGACAAGGCGGAGATGAGGAAGATGTTTGTTACCACTGGCCAGAGAGTGTCATTTACGACTGACACATAGACGTCCATACAAAAAGTCTGCTACATGTGTATCACAGCACACTACATTGACAGTGAGTGGAATTTGCATAAAAGAATTATTGGTTTCAAAGAAATTGTGGATCATAAAGGTGCATCAATTGTGGCGAAGATAGATGATTGTATAAAGGATTGGGGGATTCGAAAAGTGATGTGCATTACAGTTGACAATGCTAGTGCCAATGAAACAGCAATTGATTGGTTTAAGCGAAACACGACGGTGAACGATGATGTCATTCGAGACCACGACTTTATTCATGTTCGGTGCTGTGCTCATATCATCAACCTCATATTTGTTGAGGGATTAAAAGAGGTTGATGTTTCCATTACCCGAGTCCGCAACATTGTACAATATGTGAGATCCCCCAAAGGCTTGCCAAGTTTAAGGCAATAGCAAAAGATCTTCAGATTGGATGCTCTAGTATGTTGTGCTTGGACGTTCCGACTCGATGGAACTCTACATACATGATGTTGGATGTGGCACAAAAGTACCAAAGAGCGTTCGAGCGGATGGAGGTCGAGGATGGGGGCCTGAGATATGCTTTATTGGAGCCAACAGGACAGGGGCTCGGTGCGCCGGACGCACATGATTGGACTAGTGTGAGGTACTTTGTTCAATTTTTACAAGTTTTTTATGAGATAACCATGAGGATATCTGGATCTAAATATACAACTGCAAACTTGTATTTCACCGAGTTCTCGGAGCTTCACTTCCACTTGAAAAATAGTTGTGCTGACTCTAGTGGATTGTTATCTGCTATGGCTACGAGGATGAAGACTAAATATGATAAATATTGGGAGAATATTGAGAAGATAAATAGATTACTATTTGTGGCTGTGATCCTTGACCCTCGATATAAGTTGGCCGTTCTAGAATTTTGGGTAAATTCCGTCCTCGGGACAGTGAAGGTTGCAGAGTTTATTACAATGCTTAAAAGTGATATTGATGACCTATATCATCACTACAGCAATAGTTGTCAACCATCATCTGCAGCTGGTAGCTCCTCACATTCGAGGCCAACGGGATCGACAGTTTCCTTAGATGATACTGACCCATCTAGACTTGAGCTTACACGCCATCGTATTATGCAACAGTATCATCAACTCATTGCAACGAGGAATATTATGCAATGTACATCTGAGGTTGAACGATACTTTATGGAAGCTGTCGAGACACCTAGTGATGTATTTCGGTTGCTAACTTGGTGGAAGGTTAATTCCACCAAATCTCCAGTCCTTTCCCGTATAGCTCAAGATGTTCTAGCCATTCCTATCACTACGGTTGCCTCAGAGTCGGCATTTAGCACTGGAGGTCGCGTGTTGGATGCTTATCGGAGTTCATTGTCACCGTCAACCGTGGAGGCCCTCGTTTGCACACAGAATTGGATCAGTGAAATGCCCATTGGACTAAATACTATTGGCGTTGATGCTGAGAGCTATAGGCTTGAATCAGGTAACTTTATAAGTTTATATGCTTTTAAATGATTAATTAATTATTTTTAATATTTCTACCTTCTACTTCTTATGATTTTATAGACCTAATTGTGAATCATAGCAAAATTTTCGATGACTGAGAGTCTGCGATGGACACCCTTTGACAGTTGAGAGATTATGAACTATGGAGAACTCCATTTCTTGGTATACATCAAATTCTACTTTTACTGCTAGTAATTTTTTATTATCAATTTTTTTCATTTATTGATTGCTACTTTTTATTTTCATTTCAGGCATGACCAATGGACAATTGATATTTGAGTTAACTCCGCATTTTATATTTAATATTTATGTAGTTATCTTTAAAAGCTAAGTCAATGTTGTTATAATGGGACTGTAATCTGTATGTAATCTATATGCCGTATGGGACTGTAATCTATATGGGACTGTAATATGTTGGATTTACAATGTTTTTACCCTTTGAATTGTAAGTTGTGCTATTGTGTTTTAAATTGTTTTCATATGTGTTAATAAACTTTATTTTAATCATGATTATATTTTTGCACTTTAGATATGATTAGTTATTAATAATTAGTTATGGTTTATTTCTAAATATTTTGGGGATAATTCTATTATCTAGTATATTCATTCAGGAGTCAGAGTGGTTGGAGCTCCGAGTATCGATCGGAGGTCGGAGCTCCGCGTACCGATCGGAGTCAGAGCTCCGAGTATAGATCGGAACTCCGATCGGAGTTCGAAGCTCCGACCTCCGATAGGAGTCGGAGTTGGAGTGAAAATTTCGCTCCGACTCCTGTCGGAGTAGGAGTTCGAAAACGCCAACTCCAACTCCGTCGGAGTCGGAGCTCAGCCCTACTAAATAAGATCAAAAGCAAGAAATATTAGAAATTTCATGGCCTTCCAAGCCCTCCAGACAGCCTTACACAAGAACACTCAAAGAACTCACCAACTACTCACTCGGTTTCATTTTTTTGATCTTTAAGAGGAGGAAGTGCTCTTCAAGGCTCAAGAGGAAGCTTGAAGCTGAGGTGTGGAAGAAATAAGATGGTGAGGGGGCCTTTTATAGGTAGCCAAAGGGGAGGGGATGTTGGCTTGGTTCAAGGGGTTTAATGGAAGATGGCGTGTAAATCTGAATTTTCTAGATTTGCTTCCATCACTTTGTGTCACCTTGTGTAGGTCAAAACAGTACCCTAAACTATCATGATTTCACTCCTATGGTTGCTATATTACTCTTCTGGGGGCTAGCCAAGTCATGGGCAGAGGCAAGGGAATAAAAATCATCAAAACCACTCATGGGGGCTGATGGGTTCAACTGGTTTTCCTTTGGTAGATTTTGATCATTGCCTTGACTAATCCCTTTGAACCATCATGAAGGTGTAGCCCGAAATAAGGTGATGGGATAGAGGCGTCCTACTGAAATCTCATATTGCCTTCTACAATTTGAGTCCTTTTCAGCAGGAGAAATAGTGGCCTAAAACCATCATGATTTCTTTCCTAATGTGGCTACAATGGTCCTACAGTGGTGACTAGGTCATGGGGTGAAATGTGTTATTTTATGCGATTTTTGTCCTAACCGATGAAAGGCAACAAGAATTGAAGAGAGCCGACGAGATTTGGGCGAGGAGCCTTGTCTCGTGGGTAGCAAAGAGATTTCTCTCACCCAAAGACGAGAAGGCTTACCTCTCGGTAGGCAAGGAGATTCACGACTAGAGGCGCGAAGACTTGGCGCCAATATATTTTTACCTTATGGACGATATGGCTTGGTGACAAGGTTTTGGGTGGTAAGACTTGGCGACAAGGTTCTGGGCGAGAAGACTTGGCGACAAGGTTCTGGGCGGTTAGATTGGGCGACTAGTCTAACAGACCAACTTAAAAGTCCAACCTAAACGACATCGTGGATAATACATCCTGGTCGAGAGTCTCTCCACTCGGTAGGCAAGAAGAAGTCTTTCATCCCAATTGAGAGTCTTTCCACTCGATAAGAGGGAGAGGGCCGTGTGGTCCTTGTGACCTCCACGCCCGTTCATTTCAGTGCACCCGGCATCTACTTGTTAGGATAATTCATCGCGATCGGGATCAATTTGCTAGCAACCAAAACCTCCCAAGCTTCACAAATCAAGCCACATATCACTTCCAATTTAGCTAATCCCATTAATGTAGCAACCATTCAATATGCCATGTGGCATTCCCTTATGGGCCTCTTAGCATTGATCCTCAAAATTAAATAAGCACTAAAAATTCTCTAAATAATATTAAACTCTAAAATTTTCATTTTTCCTCAAAAATCACTATTGCAATAGAATCTTCTAATAATTCTTCTAAACCCAAAGTATAAGGTCCTCTTGCCAACTCAAATATCCAAAATTATTCTTATTCTAGAATAGCTCAACTCCTAATTAACTAGGATGAAGGTTACTAAGGTTAATGCCTAAGGAGCTTTTTAGGCGAGGTGTTACAATCATGGTGGTTTAGGGCACTGTTTTGACCTGCACAAGATGACACAAAGTGATGAATGCAAATCTCCAAGCCACTTTATTCTTTGGTTGCAAGCAATTGTTTGATGGTGGCGGTGAAACACGTCTTCAACAGTTGGCGCCGTCTGTGGGATCTTTTAGTCTCACACTTAGCGTGCTTTTCACATGCCCATCACCACACTGTCTCAAGCAACTAGAGATCAGGGAGAAACTTCACAAAACATGAAGGAGAGACTTGCAGAAATGGAGGAGGTAATAAAGAAACTTAGCATAGAGGTTGACTCATTGCGAAAGGAGAAGAAGGCTCTCAAGTCACAAAACGGGCCGTCAGGAGAGGACGCAACACCCAATCAGGTTGACAGGGTAGAGATGAAGGCAAACAATGTGGATATTGGCAAAGGCCACCAGGAGGACAAGGAAATGAAGAAGCTTCACCATGACATGCGCAGCTTGATGGAAAAATATGAGGAGATGACCAAGAACATAGGAACGTCCTCTTCGATCGATCAGTTGCTATCCAGCATAAATCTACCATTCTTTGCGAAAATTATGGTGATATCGCTACCTCCAAAGTTCAAGGTCCCGTCGGTAGACCTGTATAACGGCTCAAAAGCTCCCGTGGAGCATCTTGAGATTTTCAAGACCCATATGAGGCTTCACGGGTTCCTGAGAGAAATTACATTTAGGGCTTTTGTAACAACCCGACCCGAAGATTAGACCATAAGATGAGTTTTATGTATTTTTCATATAACTATAAATATTCTATTATTATTATTATGTATTAATCTTAGTGGAATTAAATTATATCTACATATGATTTTAAGCATCTAGAGACACGTCTTTCCAGGAAAGTTAGTGACAATTAGTACTTCGTATAGGTCTCGAGCCACGACGTGAGATTGTGGAAGCAACGCTAAGAAGTAAATAGTATGATCATATAAATGCATGCGTACTATGAATATTATTGTTATGTATAAAAATATGATGTGTTTATGATGATTATCTAAGGCACGTCAAGGTTATATTTCATTTCATGATCTTTGATGAAATATGAGATTTTACTTGAATGAATGAATGTTACCAAAATCACATGGAAGCCATGAGATGTTCATGCAGTAATTTGAGTCAAGTATGTCATGTAATAGAATAGCCAGATTATGTATGCCATGTTCATGTAGTAATTAGATCATGTATGCCATGTTCATGTAGTAGTTAGATCATGTATGCCGTGTCATGTAGTATTTAGATCATGTATGCCACGGAATGTCATAAAAATGTTCAGATCATGTTATGTCATGTCATGTTATGCTATGTCATGTATAAGAGAATGCCATGTTATGCTATGCCATGTACAAGAATATGTCATGTTATGTTATGTCAAGAACAAGGATATGCCATGTTAAAAAAGTTCATGAAGCCAAATGAATTCTCATGCATTAAGAAAGATAAGAAGTTTTAAAAACAGTGCCACGGACTCAAGCGTGGTTAACCATTCAGTTAAGTGAAACACAGACGCAAGCGTGTCACTCCATGTTATTCAATTAAGTGAAACACGGACTCAAGCTTATTTCACTCTATATTATTCAGTTAAGTGAAACACGGACTCAAGCGTATCTCACTCCATATTATTCAGTTAAGTGAAACACGGACTCAAACGTATTTTACTCCAGATTATGCAAGTTAGTGAAACACGGACCCAAGCGTGTTTCACTCCAGATTATGCAAGTTAGTGAAACACGGATCCAAGCGTGTTTCACTCCATATTATTCAGTTAAATGAAATATGGACTCAAGCGTGTTTCACTCCTTGTTATTCAGTTAAGTGAAACACGGACTCAAGCGTGTTTCACTCCAGATTATGCAAGTTAAGTGAAACACAAACTCAAGCATATTTCACTTCATGTTAAGACAAGATAAACAAGTTATTATGCATTACGTTACATGTTTGCCATGATTATGTATGCTTCCGCTCATGTCAATGATGAATACATATACTATGTGGATCTGTGACGATATATGCATGTATGTAAAGTCAATTTTCAGAAAAGTTATGTTACGCGTATGATTGTGAATCTGTGCTGCTGAATGCATGTTGTTAAGAGTCTTCAGAAATCAAGTTTATGCTAGGCTAAGATGTATTTTTACTATATGGTGTGCTACTTACTGAGTATTCAACTCATTTTTTTGTTTGTCTTCTTGTTTTCTTCTATGTCTAATTTTCACAGATGGTAATTATGATGACGCAGAGCTGGATGGCCAGAATTAGATCTAGTGTAAAGACTTAGAAAGGAATAAGTGTTAATTTCACAAAAATTAGCTTAGTTTATGTTTTTCTTTTATGTTTCAGTTTCATGTTTCAAAAAAAGCTATGTTCAATTCAGTTTTTGATGCTTTTCAATAAAATGAGGTAATTCAGGACATGAATCTCTTTACTGGGCATTATGTTATCAATGTTAGTAACATCTCTATCCTACGGGAACGGGGTGTTACAGCTTTTCCTTTGACACTAAAGGGATTGGCGAGAAGATGATTCGGTACACTACAACCAAATTCCATAGAAAGTTTCGAAGAGCTGGGCCGGCACCTCTTGACCCAATTCATGGCAACTGGAAGACGCAGGAGGCTAGCCGCATACTTATTAACTGTCAAACAGAGAGAGGATGAAAATTGAAAGCGTACTTAACACACTTCAATAAAGAGAAGATGACAACCGACAATCAAGACGACAAAATCATGCTAGTAGCGTTGCTAAGAGGTATTTTGCCAAGGAGCCTGTTAAGGCGGTAAAAATCATTCAGTAGACCGGAAATGAGAAGGAGTCATTCCCAGCCCACTTGGGTGGTTTAAGCCTGGATCGGTGTCGTTAGGAGCCCTCGATAGTGTCCCGGTGCGGCTGTACAGTGATGATGCGTATGTCTATAGTGGTGAATGGAAAACACAAATGCAAAGAAGATAAAAAGAGGCACACAAGGATTTAAGTGGTTTGGCATAATGCCTATAGCTACGAGTGTTTGGGGAGGAGAAATCCACTATAATACTCTTGTTTACAGTCTCTCGTGATCTCTTATGCCTCACTGTACAATTGTAATCATGCACATAAATCTACTCAAAAGAAAAGCCTTCACTGAGCTCACTGTGCATTTGGTAATGAAGGAGAAGCCGAAGAAGGAAAAACTCTCTCTAGAGAAGAATAACTCTAAAAGGAAAAAGGAGAAAAGCCGAAGAAGGAGAAAAGTCCTTCCCGTTGTGTGCGCCAGTTGGAACTGGTGGGACCGGTGTCAACCCATTTTCTCCTTGAATTCCTTCGACCGGCTCTAACCCACATCCCACTTGCTTGCTGCACCTTGTCCCCCACTCACATCTTCTTGCCTCATGGCCTGATGGCTAGGCCCTATATTGGGCTTTATTTTTACCCCCTCACAAAACCTTTTCATGGCCGAGCTAGCCAAGAAAACTCCTTCCACTTTACAAGAGTTCATGGACAAGGGTGAAGATTTTATTAATACTGAAGACACCCTTATCACCTTGACCACCCAACCAGAAGGAAGGAATGGGTGATAACTAAAAGGAGGACAAAGGAAAGACTGAGATGGGGGTCAGAAGGCAAAGAGAGACTAACAAGAGTTAAGGCGAGATAGTAATTTAAGAAGATATAATGACAGTTATGTGCACTTTCGTAAGTAAATCAATTGGTATCACGGGCAAGTAATGATCTGCCACTAATACCTATGGCGGCCAACGAGCATGCAACAACAAGTCTCGCCACCCCATGGCGACCAAGCTTTCACGCACCAGAAACTCCTCGCCATCCCCTGTATACTCACCCACTGTAAGTTTCTCGCCCAAATTATTTTGCGTGCCTATTGTAAGTCTCTCTCGTCACACTTAGCTACTAGCTCAAAAAAAAAAAAGGAAGAAGAAAAAAAAGAAGACAAAGAAGAAGAAGCATGCATTTGCAATTTCCAGTTGAGCATCCACACACAACTAACCTGGACTGCCATTCACGGTTGTACTGTTGCACCATATAAGTTGCTCCACCACGTTGCTCAAAAAAAATTTGTCGCCCAAAGTTTTCTTGCCATGGAGTTTGGAGTTTGTCAATGTGTTCTCGCCACAATTTGTGGATGTTTGCTCAACTTGAGATTGTCAATGTGCTTCCTCGCCACAATCTGTGAACATTTGCTCGCTATGGAGTTTGGAGTTTGTCAGTGTGCTCTCGCCACAATCTGTGGATGATTGCTCGACCCAAAATTTGCAAGTAAAACTCCTCACCACAATCTGTGGACGTTTGCTTGACCTCGAGTTTGCCAGTGTGCTTCCTCGCCACAATCTGTGAACATTTGCTCGCCACAGGGTTTGCTAGCCACAGTGACTTTAGTCCATGGTTTGCTCGCCATACTTGAGTTCTAATTCACTCGTTGCTCGCCAATTGCTCAACCACAAGATACTCCTTGCCAGTTATGCACTGTATAGAGCCTTCCTCACCAGTTACACACCACACAAAGTGTCTCTCGCCATACACAGTATTTTCCACGCCATATACACATGAATTTATTTGGTATCATGAGCATCCCCTGTCCTCATCGTTTTTAAAGCAGGGTGGCCAACGAATATCGCCCATATGTCACCAGCCTTCACCACTCAAGCGAGATGGACTAGGTTTTCAAACTTCAAACTTGTGAGTTGACTTATTTAGCCTAACATGTTTGTTTTTATTGGTACGATCGATCTCTAACTCCTACC
This sequence comes from Pterocarya stenoptera, assembly GCA_003123785.1. Lineage (NCBI taxonomy): Eukaryota > Viridiplantae > Streptophyta > Magnoliopsida > Fagales > Juglandaceae > Pterocarya > Pterocarya stenoptera. The sequence goes on along the minus strand of QEOT01002858.1, from coordinate 26,345 downwards.
ACAAACTGCGATCGCACTTTGTCTCCCACCTCAAAGGGTTACGTGGTCAAAACACTCTCCCACTACACCCATCACCAGAGTTACATGATCAAGGGCATCACTCGCATCCCCAGGGTTATGCGGTCGAGGGCATCTCCCGCTACACCCATGGCTAAAGTTATGCAGTCAAGGGCATCTCCCGCTACACTCGCATTGCTCTGGTTACGCGGTCTAGGGACTCTCCCGCTAGCACCTTCTTGCTAAAAGGCGACGTGGTCAAGAGATCTACTTAAAGGTAAAACAGTTGAGGGATCTCCCATTAACACCTTCTCTCCAAAAGGCAACGTGGTCGAGGGATCTCCCACTAACCTAATGCTTAAAGGTTAAAAAAGTCAAGCAATCTCCCATTAACACATTCTCACCAAAAGGGGGGACGTGGTCAAGGGATCTCCCACTAGTTTAATACTTAAAGGTTAAAACAGTCGAGGGATCTCCCGTTAACACCTTCTTTCTAAAAGGTGACGTGGTAGAGGGATCTCCCACTAGCCTAATACTTAAAGGTTAAAACGGTCAACGGATCTCCCGTTAACACCTTCTCACATTCTCACCAAAAGGCAACGTGGTCGAGGGATCTCCCACTAGCCTAATACTTAGAGGTTAAAACAGTCAAAGGATCTCCCGTTAACACCTTCTCACATTCTCACCAAAAGGCGGATCTCCCACTAGCCTAATACTTAAAGGTTAAAACAGTCGAGGGATCTCTCGTTAACACCTTCTCACCAAAAGGCGATGTGGTCGAGGGATCACCCACTAGCCTAATATTTAAAGGTTAAAATGGTCGAGGGATATCTCATTAACACCTTCTGGCCAAAAGAGGACGTCGTCAAGGGATCTCCCACTAGTGTAATACTTAAAGATTAAAGCGGTCGAGGGATCTCCCGTTAATACCTTCTTGCGAAAAGGTGACGTGGTTGAGGGATCTCCCACTAGCCTAATACTTCAAGGTTAAAATGGTCTAGGGATCTCCCGTTAACACCTTATTGCCAAAAGGCGACATGGTCAGGGGATCTCCCACTAGCCTTATACTTAAAGGTTAAAAAGGTCGAGAGATCTCCCGTTAACACCTTCTCCCGCTACACTTGCATCTGAATGTCTCCACTCGCCACAACCGCTGCCAGTGGGTTACCTTCGGGAACGAGCCTCTAAGCTCAGCAACATGGGTATCGTTCGAGAACGAGTCGACGGACTCAACAATCGCCTAAAATGGATCCAATGGGTCGACGGGCACCCTAACCACTTAAGCACAGGTTACTACAAAAAAACTCTTACATCCACATCAAAATGGAAAACCACCAACAAAAAATACAACACGGGGGCAAAAACGATCACCGAGCACGAAAATATACATACTTTACTAACTATAAACATTCACATACAATCACTACGCAAACATTATTACAAACAAACTTCACAAAGGCCTATCCTCGAAGCCCTTTACTACAAATTTTACAAATTTCTTCTTGAGGACCACTCATGGAGATCTCCATTGCATAATAGTGAAAAACTATGAACCAGCCATTGAAATTTTTTTTTTTTTTTGCAGGTTACCTTCACCACGGTTGACTTGAAGATTCTCAAGGCCCTGCTCGATACAGTGCTTGGTATGTTGTCTGGAATGCTTGCTTAGAATACTTGCTTAGTGTGTTGCTTGGGATGACCGAGCATACTTGCTCGGCATTTTTGCTCGAGATGGCCGAACATATTGCTTAGCCGAAAATAACTAAAATTGCAATGCCGAAATTGCACCTACACCTAGGGTGTCAAAATAGGCACTAGGGTAACACTTAACCAACTTTTATTTTTTTCTTTTTACTTTGACTTTAAGGATCCTGTTGCTATACAATAAATAAGGGGGAGGGCAACATAGTCACTAATAGTGAAAACAAAAAGAAGCAAAGAGAGAAAACCAACATGTAAAGAAGTAAGTGAAAAGTAGCAGCAAGGAAGAAGTGTAGAAAATAATGGCCTCACATTGTGCAAGGCTTTGTATTGATTTAAAAAGAGTACATGTATGATAATACAAGATGTTAACAACTAAGGTACCAGCTATCACTAATGCTATACAAGGAAACCATATTTACATATTATGCTAAAATCATGCAAGAGAGTATGGCGTGTATGGATTCTTGACAGGGATGGTGGATGTTTGTCTCTTCATTCCCCCTCAAGTTTAAGGTGGGAATGAATCGACATGGAGTTTGTTTCAAAGTGGTGTAAATTTGGGAGTGCAAAATAGTTTCATGAAGATGTTGGGAACTTGATCAATACCTGAAATATGTTGAAGATGCAAGCCAGTTGTTCTCTCACAAAGTGCACGTCTATTTCAATGTGTTTTGTCCTGTGATGAAAAATAGGATTCTTGGCTATATTATTTGCATTCTTGTTGTCGTAATGCAAAGAGGGTGGAAGGGGTTCATAGCCAAGATTGTGGAGAAGGTGTTTGAATGACATGAGTTCAATTTTTGTGGCTGCCAAAGTAGGGTACTCAACCTCTGTAGTTGATCTTGAGATATTGTTATGTTTCTTTGTGCCCCAAGAAAACAGGTCCTAACCATTATAGACAACAAATCCGGTTGTGGAGTGTCAGTCATCCCTTAAACCTAGCCAGTCGATATAACAAAAACCACTTAAAGTAGAAAGTGGAGCTTTGGTGATGGCAAGACCAAGTTTGAGGGTTCCTTTCAAATAACAGTAAATGCACTTGACTGCTTGAAGTGAGCATCAGTAAGGCTGTGAAAGAAGGTCCATCTATGAGTGAGAATTAAGTACTAGTTAGCATTGGAGTCGAAACTGGTTTAACAACATCAAGGCCGAATCGATGGAGAAGAGATAGTAGATACCAAGTTTGGGTGAGGGTTAAATTTGAAGTATCACGTGTCACCCAAAGTCCCAAAAAATAGTGAAGACTATCGAGATCCTTCACGTGAAAAACAGAGATAGGTGCTGGATAAATTTAGTGAGCTGTATAGTATAATTTTCGGTAAGGATGATGTTGTCCATGTAGATGAGAAGTATGAGAATGTTGGACCCTTGTCAACTATAAAACAATAAGTTGTCAAACTTTGGAATCCTATATGTTGAATATAGTTGCTGAATTTCAAGTATGAAGCCCGATGAGCTTGCTTTAAGCCATACAAAGCTTTGTGTAAGAGACTTTTTCTTGTTGTTAATGTCTAAAATTGCATAACAGGCCAGAAGGGAGGAAAGAATGACTCCCAACCCACTTCGGTGATTCAGGCTTCGATACTCTTCGCGTTCATCCATATAATAAATAAGCAAATAAGCAAATAAAAATAAATAAAAAAGAGACATGGAGATTTACGTAGTTTGGCATAAAAGCCTATGTTCACAGGTTGTTTGAAGGCAAAATCCACTATAATAGGTGATTTTACAATCTCTCATGGCCTCACAAATAGCTCAATATAATAGAGAAATTTAATATTTCGGGAGGTTGGAGACAGTGCCTCCCTTGAGATAGATCTTTTAGAGTCACTATGTGTGGTGGAGTTTATAAATAGAGAGCTTGTGGAGAGTCTCCTTCTTATATAGAGGTCTATTTTCCTAGAGTGATTGAGTCTTTTGTGAAGTCTTTTCCTTTTAGAAGTCTGAGCCAACTACTTTTGGTTTATCTCTTTCTTATCTTATCTTTTCTCTCCTTATCTCTTGGATTTATCTCTTCCTTAGTATTAGTGATAGGTTTTCAATAGGTTCGACCGAGTCAATTTTGTCCCTAACACTTGTAATTCCCTATGAAAAAATGCATTGCTCACATCTAATTGCTTAAGTGTCCAACCTTGAGACAGAGCCATGGAGAAGATCAGACGAATGTCCTTGATTTTATTACAAGACTGAAATTTTCTTCATAATCAAATTCATAAACTTGAGTGAAACCACATGCAACCAGACGAGCTTTATGGCATTCAATGGTGCCATCTAAGTGAGTCTTACTTTTAAAAATTCATTTACTGTAGAATACATTCATTTTCGGCATTGGAGGATCCAAAATCCAGATTTTATTAGCATTGCGAGCATTTACCTTAGCTTGCATAGCCAACCTCCATATGGGATCTTTAAGAGCTTTTTATATGAGCGTGGTTCTTGAGTAAGAGACACAAACTCAGCATGAAAACAAGCTACAATGTGATGTCTAGTAGAGAGTAAAACTTTGGGTCTTCTGGTTCCATCTTGAGCCCTTTGTGATCATATGATCAGTACAACCCATGGACTGATGAGCAGGTTGAGTTATGGGCTGAAAAGTGGAAGATGGACCCAAAGAGGACTGTAGGGAAGCTTGCACCATGGGCTGCAAATGTGAGTCCCCCTAATATGCATCTAGAATTATGTAATCTTTGCAGCGGATAATTTTTTTCTTTGGCAATACTATGTACCAAACTGAAAATATCTCAAATACTTAAAAAATACTTCATACAAATAGACATTCTAAACAACTGAGATCATAACGTTAGTCCAAAATGGCTATGATCAAAAGAGTACTGAAGATGAAACTCCATAGTATAAGTACTAATTTAAGTTAACTACTATATTAACCTTGAAGTTGTACTGTCGCTCAGTCGACCGTGTTCAATTGATTGTTTCCCAATTCTCCTTCAAATCTTGTAACAAGATTTACCATTCGAGGTGCAATGGTAGTTGGGATACAACTGTGAGATTTGATTACAAATTTCAGCAAATTAACAGAAAACCTCCATACAGGTTAATGATGCATGCATGGCAATAAAAGCATAAATGCATAATCAGAGTCATAAATAATGATAGCATCACTTGACTTACAATATAACATAACTGACATAACTTAAATTGAAAAGTGAACTGAAACTTAACTTGACATAGCATAAACGTGAACTTGAAATATAATATGGACTTACATAGCATACCATGAACGTGAATATAACATGAACTTGAACTTAAAACATAGCATGAACGTAAACATAACATAACGTAAACATGAACTTGAACATAACATAAACTCGGAATCTTTTTCATTTAACTTGATAAACGTGAATATGTGGGTGCTACATGGGTTCCCTAGAGTCATGTGTCCTTACTAAGTACCGCATCACAACACAGGTATCGACATCAGCTGTAAGTGTGTTAATACATACTCTACAATTGTTGTGGTCTCATATATTCTACGTGTCACAGTTGTTGTGTCTCACGTAGTATATGTGTCACAATTACTGTGACCCCATACTTCATGCTCTATAGTTGTTGTGACCCCATAAATTTTTGAAATAAAATGTGGTTCCATCAGCGTTAGTGCCTGGCACGCTCCGGTGACCAACTAGTTAGGCTCAATTTGCAACATGTTGACTGTATTTTGTCAACCTAGGGAATTTCACACCTATTTAGACACTCTAGCGTGAACAAAAAAATTTCACTAGGATATTACCTCATCCTAGCACTTAGGATCGTGATTGACATGAATAACTTGACATAACTATCCTTGAAATACATAAACAGTATTTGAGATAGATGTGACTTAAATACAAAAGGACAGAAGTCCTAACATAACATAACATGACTTGAACATAACTCATAAGATATGGCTTACTTCATATAGAAATATTTTGTAACATAACATAATATATAACAGACAATATTTTATAACATGGCATAACATGTAACAAACAACATACTTAACATAACATATTTAACATAACATACTTGCAACAATGAATATTACATTACATGACATTCTACTTTTTCTTGACATTGTCTTGATGAGTTTTACTGTAAAAATGAATAATACTTACTAAGTAAGTTCCCAGGAAAGATTATTCTTTCCTAAACAGAACTTCAAGGTTTCCAAGAAAGATTGGAGGGTCGCATCGGTCTACTTAAAAACCAATCTCCTAGACAGAATCTTCTTAAATTGTACGTATCCACACTACTTGCAATGTATAATAATACATGACAAAATATCTTATGTAACAGATGAATAATTCATGACAGAATATCTTGTGTAATAGATGTATAATTCATGACAGAGTAAATTATGTGTAACAGATAAAAATTTAATGACTTGGCATAACACATATGATAACATACATACATATATTGTAGTTCCCTTACTTATCACTCATATACAGTAAACTGCTAGTAAGTTAAAAGTTAACTTACATAAGTTTTCGCGTTTCTAGATAAAACTCAACCGCGATTACGAGGAACCAAAAGTAATGATTTTTAAAAATTATAACTTAATCACTAACAATTAGAAATATAGAAACATATTATCTTAGAGTAAACTTATCATTTTACCCTTTACATGTAGAAAAATGATTATTTACCCATAACATAAGGATTTTGTATCCTAACTCCAAAATTCATCAAAATTTACATAGCTCATGAAAATTTTGTTCTAAACTCAAATATCAATTCAGAAAATTTTAAAACTAAATATAATCATTAAAACTCTATAAAAGCCGAAACTTACATAGGCTATTTCTCTTTATTTTTGTTGCTAACTTATTTTGATCAACCTCTTGATCTATGACTTAAAAAGATGTGATCTTCAAACCAAAGCATCACATGCTTTAAAAGGGTGTCCTAAAACAAATTTAAGCTTTAAACTCAAGATGACATGGTTACAAATTAACCAAAACATGAATTTAGCCAAGAACATTATCACTTGGCCTATCCAAATATCTCCTTGCATAAAATTTCATATCTTTGAAGCTAACATCAAATATCTTCAAAATAATATTCTAACATGCATATAAGAGGCTTAGGATCCTCAAATAAAAATATCAAAACCAATGAAATAAGATTAGACCATAAAAGATTTAAACTTTCTCAAAATAGAAACTGTTTCTCCTCTTCCAAATTCGAAGTTTCTAAATCTAAGAAAATATTTCACTAAAAATTTTAATCATGCAAAAAACCCTCAACCAATAATCATAAACCCATGTTAAAAATACTCCGTAAAAATTTTGGACCAAGATCAATCCATTAGTTTGGTCAAAAACTCCAAAATATGACATACTTTCCAGTTTATCGCCTAGAATGACCTTTTTAAATTTTAAACAATATTTTGCCCATCAAATGATCTCCAAATTGAACAAATAAAGTATCCACGTAAACTAAACTAAAAAATAAACAACTTTTATGAAGTAAAGTTTATGAGAAAATGCTTACAAAAGTTTCGAATCAAGCATGCAAAAGAGTTTATAAAAACTACCCAAGAGTGTCTTTTGTATTCTAACAAAGCAAAGTGTAAATGAGAGATGATTTTCGTTGGAAAGGGTTGGAGGGCTTTTTATAAAAGTTTTGAAAGATGATAAGTCTAGAATGAAACTTGTGTAACACCCCGTATTTTAGTGTATTTTTAATGAAGGATTATTTTAATTAATTTAAGGATTTATTCTCTTGTTTTAAAATTAAGAGAGTTTAAAAATATTATTTTATAATATTTTAAGTTGTGAAAATTATTTATTTTATATGTTTTCTTGATATTAATTATTGTTTTGCATTTAAATTGATATTTAATTTAAATTAGTTAGATTATGGGTTTTAAAATTATTATTGTTTTATTTAAACCTTTCACTGCGTTTAAGTTATTTTAATTAAATTTACTATTTTGAAATCATTTTCGTTTGATCATTTTCGAGACCCAAGATGAAAAGACTGGATCTCTTCTCTTTTTTTTTTCCTCCCTTTTCTTTTTCTCTTTTCTTTCTTTTTCTTCATTTTTCTTCTCTCCCCTGCTCCCTGCCCACGCAACCCAACCTCTCTCTCCCTCTCACCGTGCGATTTCGGCCCCTCCTCCCAGCCACCACCGCGCACCACCATGGCCCTCATCGCCGGCACGATCAAACTCCCCAACCGCCGACGACCAACCCCCTCCATTCTTAGGCCGGCTAACGCCGCCGTTAGCCGCAGCGAGCCTTGCGAAGCCGTGAGCTTCATTTCACCGTTTCGCCGCCGTCCGGCCACCATTGGCCACCACCTGTTAACCACATCATCATCGGCCCTCTAGCAACCCGATGGACCCAACCTCGGCCCAGTCACCAGTGAAACCCAGCCAAGCTCATCTCCGTTTTATCCTTTTTGGCCTTCCACCGCCGTTTCGACCGCCACCCACGTCCAAAGGCCACCACCATTAGCTTTACCGACCTCCCTAGACCCTACCCTATCAATTTCAAGTCTTCGTTTGACCCCGTTTGAAATTGGGTATACTGTGTATTTCGGCCACAGTGTTTTTACACTGTGGAGTTGCTGCTTTGGTGCTTCCAGCCCCTCCGTGATCCACCGAAAATATTTTTATAGCACTATAAGTATTTTTCCAAACATCTTTTGAGATTTTAATATATTTTTGCACTAACTCTTTTATCATTACTGTGATTGGTTGGTTGTGCTGGACTGAGTCCGAGGAGTTTTGGGGATCGGATGGATTGGAGGTTGGAGTTGTGTTTGATTATTGGAATTGGTTATTGGATATTGTTGTGGGTTTGGTACATTGCATGTGCACGCGTTTTCATGTTTGTAAATTGAAAACTGGGTTTTCGTGTAATTACATTCATGATCATGTGTTTATGAAAAATTGGGTTTTTATGTGATTTAAAAGAAAAGATATTATAGGGATGGTGGTATAGTCCCGCCTGCGATTTCTGCCTACGGTGCACACGATAGGGATGGTGGTAAGCAGAGATGGTTGTGTAGTCCTGCCTGCGATTCCCACCTATGGTGCACGCGATAAGGATAGTGGTAAGCAGGGATGGTGGTAGAGTCCCGCCTGTGATTCCCGCCTACAGTGCTCTAATGGGTACCCCTTGTGTGAAAAGGAACTGTAGGAATGGTGGTAAGCAGGGATGGTGGTATAGTCCCACCTGTGATTCCCGCCTACGATGAACGCGATAGGGATGGTGGTAAGCAGGGATAGTGGTGTAGTCCCGCCTGTGATTCCCGCCTACGGTGCATTCGGTAGGGATGGTGGTAAGCAGGGATGGTGGTAGAATCTCGCCTGTGATTCCCACCTACAGTGTCCTATAAATATTTTTATGCGAATTTTTTTCTGGAAAAATGATGGATTATATTGTTGGGCTAAAATGAGATTTTGGCGTGTGTTGAAAAATATTCATTTTTCGGGAAAAAATAATATTTTGGATCTGGTGCATAGTACATTATATGCATGCATGGTTGGTAGCATTAAATGTATTTTGATCTTGGAGATTGTTTGGATTATTACTTACCTGTGGTACCATTTTATGGTACTGTAGATTTTGGTGCAGGTGAGTTTGTAAAACTTGTGGGATCGACAACCTGGAGAAGGTGGCATGTGATTATTGTCAATTTAGATTATAGAATTTATTTCTCGCTTGTTTATGTATTTGGCTTTTGCTATAATTTTGGATATTTATTTTGGATAATTTTTGTATTAAATAAAATTCTGGTACTTCGAAGACTTATTTATTTTAACCGATGCGACTCTTTGGTGCTTTGGTTGCACGTTGCACACACTTGAGCACTTATCGTTGGGATGTGTGACCCGTATTGTCATCATCCTGACATCACAACTCCTGTGTTGTTTTGTACGTAGGATTCGGGGCGTCACAGTGTTGATCTTTTCTTCCAATAAAATATACAATAATCAACTCAAGATATTTCATCTAGGTTAAGTATAGAATTGAAAGAGTGAGGTGTCCCCTTAGTCATTCACTTCAAGAACCTTCTAGGTCCTCTTGAAAAAATCTGATCAACCATGTGAAGGGTAAAATATATTAGTCAAAATCAATGCTAAGGTAGCCAAATATGTGGACCTTAATGGACCTCAACTAAATGGGCCTCAATTTTGGGTTTAAGAGGGTTTGGATTGCTATCATGTCTAAATCTAATTTCTCTTAACCCAATCAAATATCCAAGATTAACAAGATTGGATAATGATGTTTCAACACAAATTTGAAAGATTAATAGTGGTAGAAGTAATTTAATCAAGCGATTAAATACAATGCTAGAAATTGATTCAATAAGGTTTTGGAGGTCAACTCTATGGTTTGGATAAAACCATTTTGGATTTTAGTTTCCACCATACTTTTAATTTTTTAGTTGGATTCTAACCATATATGATTTACTAGGGTGGAAATTCTCTTTGTTTTGGCACAATTTGATTAATCGGGTGGAATAGGATTTTTTCTTAGGTGGCAAGATCTCATACCTTGATTCCTTCAAATCCATCAAACGTTCCTCATGGTGCCAATTATCTAATACTATTCATTCTGAAAAAAAAAGAATAATAAACTTAGTACTAAAAAATCCTAAATATCCATATTAACCTACAGTAAAAGTCATTTACCGAAATTCAACCTCGAAATGCCCCTAAAAATAAAAACACAATTTCTAGTAGGCATCTCATCCGAAAATATGAAAATGGGTTATTACACCATAAAATCCTAAATAATCAACTAAGTCTAATGGCACAGACTATAATGTATTCTGACACTTCTAACTACCTCGAATAATTAAAAATCTCACTTCTCACACCATAGTGAATGATAGCTCTGATTATGCTCTCGAACTAAAACCCTACACGATTGGTTGAATCGTAAAAACTTACGGTGTTTTTACGAGATTCCTAAAGCCTATAGAAATTCCACTATTGAATTTCTAACGAGCTGTTATAGCAAAGGTGGAACTTGGTCAGTTGATGGAGTTTTTATGCTTAAGGAAGAAACTTGTTTCAAAATGGAAGGTAGCGGTCGATAGGGGTGCTACCTACACCATACGGTGTGGGGGGACCCCCTCCCCGCCCCGCTACAAGGGGTGGGGTTGAAATCGCACCCCGCCCCACCCCCTACCCCCCGCTCAACCAAATGACCCATTGGGTGTATATTTTTTTTTTTTTTTAGTCTAAATTTTTTTTTAGACTCAAATTATAATATAATTTAAAGTATAAATTAAAATTTATACATTCAAAAAGAATATAAACTCATTAGAGTTGTATTTTAAATTGTCTTGACCTCCAGACCAACCTTTATATAGGAGGCTAAGGCAATACAACAATCATAAGTCCCACATTACTTAAATATGATTGTTGAATTGCATTGACCTCCTATATAAAGGTTGGCCTAGGAGACTAAGGCATACATTAACTTGAATTTAATTTCAAGTTTTTAACAAATTGTATATATCTATATACAATATATTTATATAAATTATTTATAAAAATATTAAAAATATAATTTTTTTATAGATTAAATAAAGAGAGGGGTGCGGAGCGGGGTGGCCCCACTAGGGATCTTCCATGCGGGGCGAGGGTGGGGTAGCCCACACCGCCCAAAACGCCCACCCAGGGGGGGAGGGCAGCAGGGGGCAAGTCTGCTAGTGTATTTGCCTATTGAGATTGAAAATGGAAGGTAAGTTCATTAAACAATACATGATAGGAGATATAAATTGTGGAGACACGTAAGCATTGAAAGCCCTTATGTAGAGAAGAGTAGCCAAGAAAGGCACATTGAGTAGACTTGAACTCCAGCTTAGTTTAGCCAAAAGATTTTGTTGCAGATATGAGTAACAAGCACACCCAAACAAATGTAAGTTTGTATAGGTGGGTTGTACGCCAAATACTATTTCATGTGGGGATTTGTTGTGTAAGATGGGCATTAGTAGCCAATTGATAAGAAAAATGGCTGTTTGAAATGTAGCAGTCCAATACTTATGAGGAACCGAGGCATGTGCCATGAGAGTTAGAGCAGTCTCCACAATCTGCCTACGCAAGATAATCTATCGGTGATCGCCTTGGATTGAAAACATGTTTTAAAAATAGAATTTATGAACTCGTCGCCACAATCACTTTGAACCATTTTCACTATTGTTTGCAATTGATTTTCCACTAATGTGATGAAGTTGATAAATAAATGACACACATCGGACTTTCAAGCCATGGGAATTTTCCAAACATATCGTGAAAGTTCATCAATAATGACCAGATAATATCTAAAACCATCAAATGAGGTAGTTTGAGTTGGTCCCTACACATCAATGTGAAAAGAGTACAGAAAATTAGTGGCATATTGAGTCCGACAAGTAAAATGTAATTTGTAAGATTTGCCTAAAGCACAATTGTCACAAAATGTTGAATCTTTATTGAAATGAGGTAAATAGCTTGACAAGATAGCAAGAATTCAAGCACTTGGATTCCCCAAGAGTGCATGCTAGATGGTACTTGTTATTTTATTTGCTGTAAATGCAACTGCAGTGGAAGGAAAACTTCTAGGGTTAAGCAGATATAAGCCATCTAGCACACCTCATCTAAGAAGAACCTATTGCGTCTTCAGTTCCTTAACAAAAAACTCCACGATTAAAACATAAAGTAGCAGTTATTATCTCTTGTGAATTGAGATACAGAAAATAAGTTTTCTTAATAGAAGGAACAACTAACACTTTAATGATAGAGGTTTGAGGAAGAACCTAACTAAATGCAGTGATTGGTAGAGAACTATCATTCCCAACCATGAGGGACTCATTTCTAGTATAAGATTTTATACCTTAAGGATCAGTGGCAACATAAGTCATATGTTGGTTTGCAATGATATCGAGAGATGATTTGTGATTAAAGCTCTAGGATTAAACACCATTAGTTGAGCGAACGCAGAGATGCTTTACGGCAACTAGTGTGATTTTCAAGAAAAATTCAAAGAAATTAATGAGTCTCCAATTAGTTAAATTCACATAGAGATATGGAGTTATTAGTTGAAGATATTTTTTATATTTGTTTAGAGAAAATATTGAATAGTTAAGAGATTTTTATCATCAACTTGAGATCATTAGAATTCTATAATAAGGAAGAATAAATTGTGTAGGATTTTCTAGGTGAAGTCAAATGCTCTAAATCTATTCTTATTATTTTTAAAATCCTAATTTTAATGTTCTTTTCTTCAGTTTAATTTCCTTCAAAATTCAGTTTTCCAAATAGTAATTAATTTAGTCAATTTCAATACTCAATAGTATAATTATTCCCTATAGGTTTAAGAACCGTTTTCTTTAAAACACTTTACTACTTGTTACGATAATGTGCACTTGCAGATATATTTTTATTCGAACAAGTTTTTGGTACCGTTGCGAGGAGTTTCACGATCTCTTGCACTTAAGAAATTCCTATTTTGATAAAGTTTATGCGACTTAAGGGTAAGTATTAATCTAATGCCTCTCTTTGTTTTCAGGAAATTAGGTATTGGAGAAGCAAAACTGACCACCATCTCTCTACAGTTGGCGAACAGATGTATTAAATACCTGAGATGACTCATTGAGGATGTACTGGTGAAAGTTGATAAGTTCATCTTCCTGGCCGACTTCGTTGTACTTGATATGGAGGAGGACGAGGAGATCCCTTTGATACTGGGCCGAACTTTCTTGGCGACGGGGAGAACTTTATTTGATGTCCAGAAAGGGAAACTCATTTTAAGAGTCGGCAAGGAGCAGGTCACGTTTGACGTATTTAAATCTATGGGATTTTCGCCCTAGGTACAAACTTGTTTCTTGTTTTCAAATAAGCAACCGAGACATGGTCAAGGTCGACGAGACGTATGGAGCTGAATTTCCAAAGCTACCACACGAGGTATGGCTTACTCACTCTACATCTATTGAATCCGAAGATGAAAATGTTAAGGAGTATGAGAGATATTTGGAAGCTACACCCTCCCTTTCTCCTTCAATAAAACCGAAAGTGGAAGAGCTAAACTCATCTCAGCCGAGGTCGCCAAGTAGGAAACTACCCAAGTTTGAACTCAAACCGCTTCCATCAAAATTAAGGTACGCCTTCTTAGGCTAGGGCTCTACTTTTTTAGTCATTATTAATAGTTCTTTGAGTGATGTAGAGGAGAAGTTGCTGAAAGTCTTGCAGGAACATAAAATGGCCTTGGATTGGACCATCTTGGATATCAATGGAATTAGTAATTCCTTCAAATTGCATGCACAATATTTTAATGGAGGATAATTTTAAAGCGATCGTCCAACCTCAGAGGAGATTGAACCTATCAATGTAAGAAGTAGTGCATAAAGAAGTATTGAAGCTTTTAGACGCCGTGATCATTTATCAATCTCAGATAGTGTATGGGTAAGTCTAGTGCAAGTCGTCCCACCAAAGAAATGAGGGATAACTGTTATCAAGAATGACAACAATGAACTCATACCGACGAGGACGGTCACGGGATGGCGAGTATGCATAGACTATCAAAGACTGAATGATGCAACTCGAAAATATCATTTTCCTTTACCTTTTATTGATCAAATGCTAGAAAGACTTGCCAGCCACACCTACTACTATTTTCTAGATGGATATTCAGGTTACAATCAAATAGTCATTGCACCCGAGGATCAAGAGAAGACCACTTTCATCTGTCCTTACAACACTTTCGCATATAGGCACATTTCAAAGATGCATAATGTCCATCTTCTTGGACATGGTGGAAAAGTTTTTCGAAGTCTTCATGAATGACTTCTCGATTTTGGCCACTCCTTTGATAACTGTTTATCTAACTTACCTTTGATTTTACAAAGATGCAAGGAGACAAATCTTGTTTTAAATTAGAAAAAATGTCATTTCATGGTCAAGGAGGGGATAGTGCTTGGCCACCGCATTTCCTTCAAGGGAATTGAGGTCGACCAACCAAAGATATAAGTTATTGACAAACTCCCACCACCGACCAATGTGAAGGGCGTGAGGAGCTTCTTGGGTCACGCCGAGTTCTATCGTCAGTTTATAAGGATTTTTCCCAAATTACTAAACCTCTCTGCACTCTGCTGATTAAAGATACTCGGTTTGAATTTTCTGATGAATGCCTGCATGCTTTTGAAACATTGAAAAAGAACTTAATTTCAGCACCAATCATTATATCACCGTATTGGAATTTACCTTTTGAATTAATGTGTGATGCTAGCGAGTATGCTATAGGGGCTGTTTTGGGTCAGAGAAAGGATAAAATTTTTCATGTTATTTATTATGCAAGTCAAACCTTAACAGGAGCTCAACTTAATTATGCTACGACTAAAAAAGAATTGTTAGCAGTTGTGTTTACCTATGACAAAGTTCTTATTTGATAGGTTTGAGGTGGTTGTCTACACCGATCACTCAACTCTTAAATATTTGATGTCGAAGGGGAATGTCAAACCAAGACTGTTAAGATGGATTCTACTACTACAAGAGTTCGATTTAGAAATAAAAGATAAGAAAGGTATCGAGAATGTACTGGCCGACCACTTATCTCACCTTGAGTTTAAAAAGGTGGCTGGCGAGGAGAATTTTTCAATTAATGAGACCTTCCCAGAGGAGTAATTAATGGCTATACAAGTTGTTCCATGGTATGCCGACATGGTAAATTATTTGGTGTCCAGAATTCTACCAGCCGAGATGACATATCAACAAAAGAATAGGTTCTTCTTTGACTGGAAATATTATTTTTGGGAGGAACCTTTTTGAAAGCGGGCAGCTACTTTGGTAGAGCAAAAACAATAGCGAAAGTTTTACAATGCGGCTTTATTGGCCGACTATTTTCAAAGATTCTTTTAATTTTGTTAATTTATGTGATCATTGTCAAAGGGTTGCAACATTTCTAGGAAACATGAGATGCATTTAAACAATATTTTAGTGATTGAATTATTTGATGTTTGGGGTATAGATTCCATGGGTCCTTTTCCATCCTTATATTCTAACAAATTTATTTTGGTTGTTGTAGATTATGTCTCCAAATGGGTGGAGGCGGTCGCCTTGCCAACCAATGATGCGAGGGTCGTTGTGAATTTCCTGCGAAAGAACATTTTTTCCCGATTTGGCACGCCAAAGGCCATAATTAGTGATGGCGGGAAGCATTTTTGCAATCGCCAATTTGAAGTGCTACTGACTAAATATGGCATCATCAAGTGGCGACATCATAGCTTCCTCAAATGAGCGGTCAGGTCGAGGTGTCTAATCTGGAGCTGAAGCGCATACTAGAGAAGACCGTGAGTGTCTCTCGGACAGACTGGGTGAGAAGGTTAGATGATGAGCTATGGGCCTATCAGACAGCATTCAAAACATTGATCGAGATGTCACCTTATCAGCTCGTTTATGGAAAAGCCTACTAACTACCCACGGAGCTAGAACACAGAGCTTATTGGGCGACAAGAATACTGAACTTTGATTTACAAGTGGTTGGCAAGAAGAGAATACTGCAGACTAATGAGATGGATGAGTTTCGCAATGATGCTTATGAGAATGCTCGTATTTACAAAGATAAAATGAAAAGATGGCACGATAAGCATATTCTGATAAGGGAATTCGAGGTCAGGCAGAAATTTCTATTATTTAACTCAAGACTTCGACTCTTCTCGAGAAAGTTGTGCTCTTGGTGGTCGGGTCCGTTTATGGTGACCCATGTCTTTCCTTTTGGGGTGGTTAAAGTCCATCAGGAGACAAAAGCCACATTTAAAGTAAATGGACAGAGATTAAAACCCTATGTGGATGGACCTTTAACTCAAAAAAGTGTTATATCGAACTCGCCAGTAATAAATGATGAGAGAATAATGTCTAGTTATAGACTTTAAATAAATCGCTTTTGGGAGGCAACTCAAGTTTTTATTTTATTTGATTTCTTTTGCTTAATATTACTCCTTTGCTTTCATCTTGCAGGAATAAAGAGGCGAGGAGATCTCCAAGGAGTACACGGCTGCACCTTCAAGGAAAATATTCAGGGAAACATCTCTTACATTCTCTCATTCTCTGCTTTAGTTCTTCTTCCTTTTTCCCATTGAGGACAATGTGATTTTTAAATTTGGGGGGAAAGGATAATATTTCTAAAAAAAAAAATGATGATCAAAACAGTATGGTTTGATGAATAAAAGCCTTTGATAAGAATATGATTGAAATTGATTATAATTTTTAGGAAAAATTCTCATTGATTAAGTCTAGTTGTTAATTCTTTACTTGATCTCACTTAATTTGATATTTCCTATGTTCAATAAATGCCTCTTGGGATCATCGATTGTTTCGATTATCTAGAGAAATTTTATGTGAATTTTATGCGAAATCCTAGACAGAATATTATTGGGGAAATGATCTAGGCATTCTTTGGACCGATTGAGTCTTTCAAACTTACCTGTTTATTCTCTTTATCTCTAGTCGCCCCTTTGAGGTTTATTGAAATATATTTTGGCCTTATATTTTTCTTTCTTGTAAACCTCATATTCTCTAACCTATTTGAGCTTAAACACTGATATCCTTACCTTTCAAGAGAACTAAGTTTAAATAAAGTCACAGACTCACAAGAGCATGAAAGGCAAGAGAGGTAGAAGGTCTACAAGTAAAATAATTATAGCAATATTATCAAAATCAAGTTTGGGGGTGTGAAAAGTCAACTCGTCTACTGTGTGGCTAAGAAGAAAAGGTCGACAAAAATCATCCACAAAGGCAGTCGAAAAGGTATGGAATATTTCAAAGAGAGGTATGTTGAAAGATTTTCGATCTGCCGAATAGAGGAGTAAAGAGAGAGATACTTGAAAGTGCAATAAAGAGAGGTATGTTGAGAGATTTACAAAGATTGAGAATGCTCTATTTATGTTCAAACTTAAGTTTCTTGCTTTATTTGAATCCTACCTTTTCTTTGTAGCCCTCACCCTAGCCTTACAGTACAAGCTTAACAAAGACCTATTGATCCCTAGTGATAGTTTATGTTCTATATTAGTGGAGAGTGATTTGAAAAGCAAGCTTATGAAGTTTTTAGAGATCCATTATTTATTTACTTGTGCGCATAAAACTATCCGGGAAGCTAATGATGAAGTGAGAATGATGGGTATGCATGAATGTGGGGATCGATAATGCGATGGAATTGAGTTTTGAATTCACTTTTGGACTTGTTTGATCTTGAATGATTCCTTTTAATTATAAAATTTAGACAATCTTTGAGGCAATAAATCAACTCAATGCTTGTTTTAATTGTCTTTTATTTTCTTCTTTGCTCGAGGGCGAGCAAAACTTAAGTTTGGAGGTATTTGGTAAGTGTGATTTTTATGTGATTTTATTACTCTTTTAATTATGAAAAGTGTCAGTTTTCCTTCAATTCTGTTGATTTGATTTTATTTCTATATACTTTTCTTTATTTTATTGGATTTAAAAGAATGAAAAGATTTAGTGCGAAAGGGGAGCATTTTTTGTACAACATAAGAGACTACGGATCCAAACCACTGAGAGGCAGCGAGATCTGAAGAGAGTCGATGAGATTTGGGCGAGGAGCCTTGTCCTGTGGGCAGCAAAGAGATTTCTCTCGCCCAAAGGCGAGAAGACTTACTTCTCGATAGGTGAGGAGACTCGCGACCAAAGGCAAGAAGAATTACTTATCGATAGGTGAGGAAACTCACAACCAGAAGGCAGGAAAACTTGGCAACAAGGCTCTAGGCGGTTAAATTAAGCGACTAGTCTAACCGACCAACTTAAAAAACCAACATAAACGATATCATGGGCAACAATGAGACAAAAGACGCAAATTTACCACTCGGTAGATCGGCGAGATGGTTCTATAATCCCGATCAGGAGTCTGTTTACTCAGTAGACGAGGAGACCAATTTTATTCAATGCACACGGTATCTATCTGATGGGATAATTCCTCCCGACTAGGATCAATATACTTCTTACCACCAAATCTCGAACTCTGTAAATCAAGCCGCATATCATTAAATCTTCCATTCTAGAGAAGCTATACGAAAAAGGCATTTAGAAAAATAGGAAAAAAAAGAATTGAAGGGGGCAAAAAGTTGGCTGGTGGAATTCGGGAATCCAGAACTGTGTTTTCGACTGGAAAAGAGAAAAACAATTATAAGAAAGAAAGGGGCCAGTGAGGACGCAGAAGAATTTCTTCATTAAAGAGAGTGGAGTCTGAGTCTGAGAGGAGGGAGTTTTAGAGTCAAATATTATTCCAGAGATTATTTCTTTAAGTTTCTTTCAAAGAGGCAGATCTGGGAAAGCAGATGCAAGAGTTGCATGCTTCATCAACTGACTCCAATGAAAAACACTAGTTTTATTATTTTTATTTTCAGTTTCATTATGAACTAATTCTATTTTCTAGAGCTTTGATATAGCCTAGCATTGAACACATAGTTTATATTCCAATTTATTTTATTTTCAATATTTCCATGATTGTGTTTTTATTCCTTATTCTTAATGCTTACAATTTTCTATCTAACTATTGTTCGATTTTTTGGATTGCAATGAGATCTAGAGTTGATTTGTGATTAAAGTTCAAGGATTAAACACCATTAGTTGAGCAAAAGCAGAGATGCTTATCGAGACTAGTGTGATTTTCAAGAAAAATTCAAAAAACTTAATAAATCTTCAATTAGTTAAATTCACATAGAGATATGGAGTTATTAGTTAGATGTGTTTTTGGTATTATTCGAGAGAAAATATTAAATAGTTAAGGGATTTTTATCATTAATTTGTGATAATTGGGATTCCATAACAATGAAGAATAAATTGTGTGGAATTTGCTAGGTGAAGTAAAATGCTCTAGATCTATTCTTATTATTTTTAAAATCTTAATTTTAATGTTCTTTTCTTCAGTTTAATTTTCTTCAAAATTTAGTTTTCCAAATAGTAGTTAATTTAGTCAATTTCAATACTTAATAGCATAATTATTCCATGTGGGTTCGATAATCTTTTTCTTTAAAACACTTTACTACTTGTTACGATTCTGTGCACTTGCAGATATATTTTTATGTGAACAAACAATACACAATAATAACGAGTTAGGGTTTAGTCTTAACAGATTCGGGTTAATAGGGGTTGACCCTGTTAAGACACGATTGTTTAACGAATTGATAACGGATCAACCCGTAATAACCCGTTAAGAAAGTTAAAATTACAATTATACCATTATACCTAAAAGTAAAATTGTTGAGATTTTAATTTCGATATTTTTATTGTTTGGATTGTAATTTTGGACTTGTAGTTAATTTTATATTGATTATAGATATTGTGATTTTAACATTTATATAAAATTAATTTAACCAGGTTAAGCAGGTTAATTTCGGGTCTATTCAACCCGAACTTTGCTACTCATCATCCTCACACACCACACTTCTTTTAATTTTTTTAATTTTTAAAAATTTTTTTGATTTTATTCTTCTTAAACTTATTGAATTCTTCTACCGATTATTCATATACCATACATTTGGTAAAAGAAAAAAATTAAAAAATAAAAGTGTGGTGTGTGGAGATGATGAATAGAATTTTTCTTTACATAAACGGATTGAAACGGGTCGAGTTATGTTAACCTATTTCGTGGTATTCACCAACGAGTCAAAACAGGTTGACACGACCCGTTATGTTAATGGGTCATGTTAGGGTTTGAGATTTTGACACAATAAACTTAACGGATCGAGTTAGGGTTGACTCATATAGTATAATATATATGTCTTGACACGACACAAACATGAACACGACCCGTTGACACGATTTGATACCCATACATGTGAGTTACATCCTCCTCTGGCAGTTTGGTTGTTGCCACGATTTGTATAGAGTGCCACTGCAGATGGTGCTTCACAAGCAACAGTGACACTCATCTCAAAATCCCATAATTTGCTAACGACGCTTTCCAATGGTGGGAACAAATCTTTAGCATTTATAGCAGCAACAATGGGATCAAATTCATATCCAAGACCTCTGAGTATACCAGTGATGAAATTATCATCATGATAGGTTTACCAGCACCCCGAAGGGAGAGAGCCAAAGATTTGGTTTTTTTGCAAGTAGTCCTCCAGCGAGGATGTCCTTTTGGTGAGTGTTTGCAATTCATCACCTTTCATTTGTTGGATTCGATTCCTTGTACAACTTCCATATAAGGTTTCCAACACATCCCATGCTTCATGGGAAGATTCACTATTGATGACCTGAGACAAAAGTGCATCAGACGAGGAGTTGTTTAGCCAATCGAGTGTAAGTTGATCAATCCGTAGCCATCTGGCTGCAATAGGGTTGGCTCTCAACGTGCGATCATCACCGGAAATAGTTGAAGGTGGGCAGGGGATTTGTTGGTTGACATACCTGAGGAAGCCATGTGCGAAACATAGGAAGGAATTGTGCTTTCCATAGTAAATAGTTTGTGGAGGCTAATTTGTTATAATGATATCAGGTATGCTGGTTTTGGTAGGGAAAACTCCATGGATTCAGTGGTTTCCACAAATGGGACCGAAGAAACAGAGGAAGAAGACATGATCGAATCCTCTATGTGCTCTTGATAACATGTAGAAAATAATGGCCTCGCGTTGTGTAGGACTTTGTATTGATTTAAATAAAGTACATAATAATGCAAGCTGTTTACAGCTAAGGTACCAACTATCACTAATGCTATACAAGGAAACCATATTTACATATTATGCTAAAATCATGCAAGAGAGTATGGATTCTCGGCAAGGATAGTGGATGTTTGTCTCTTCAGGACGCCGGTGTTGTGTTCATTTTTTTTGTCATACCTTCATTATTCCGTCCTTCATTTTTCAATCCGAGCTTTATTTTTCGACCTACATTCCTTTTTTCGTCTGAGCTTCATTTTTCTAGTCTTACATTCATTTTCTCGTCTTAGGTTCATTTTTTTGTACTACCTTATTTTTCTGTCATTCTTTTTCCATCCGAGCTTCATTTTTTGTTATACCTTCATTTTCCGTTCTCCCATCATTTTTCCGTGCCAGCAATGTTTGCTCCATGGGGTCTGAGTACCGTTTCGTGTTGTTTTGAAAACATCACTCCTTATTTATTTTTCTTTAAATTTCAAATAATGTTTATAGAGAAATCGTTGACGTGAACGTGCCCCTCGTACTAGTTTGAAAGAGAAGTCACGGCATGTAAATATAAGGAAATTTCGAGAGAGGAATAAAAAAAAATGAGTAATTTTATAGTCAAGTTAAAAGTCAATTCGTGGCTCCAAGCCTCCAAGGAAAGCAGACTATATAAACTGCGAAAGGACATTTATAATATTCACTTTTTTAAAATACAATAAATATTTTTATTTTTTAAAAATAATATTAAAATATATATTTTTATAATATTTTATTTAAATTTTATTTATCTCAACTCATTATTCAAACATCTGCTTAAATAATATTATCGAACAATCACTCAAATCACTTTAATTAAATAATTTGCTAATAAGATTAACCCGTTCGAAAAATAAATAAATTGTTAAAGCAATTCAAATTCTGTTGTATCGTCCAAGGTTGCGTTGAAGTTATCTACAAAGCAAACGAAATATTCTAAAAACCAACAAAGTTTACATTTAATTCTAAAGAAGGTTTAAAAAGAAAAGTATATTATTTAATTTTATAATACTTTTTCTTTGATAAGAACCGCTAATGCTACATATAATTTAAGAAGAGAAATAGTTTAGTTGTAAAGAAATTTTTTAACAAAAGTAAATTAATAAATTGACGTAATTTGATTAGAGTGGCAAAAAAATCAATGAACCAATAAAATCGAATGAACCGGATCGAACCAGTGTGTTTGGTTAGATTCGGAACCGATTCGGTCCGATTCCAGTTTTAATATTTAGAACACTAGTTTGAACTAAACCGGACTGGTAGATATATTTTTTAATTTATATAAAATATTTTTATATAATTTTTTATATTATGTTATATATATTATATGCTAATTACTAATTAATATAACATGAAATTTTAATCTTATTATTCAAACATATTAATCTTATAATACAAAATTAATATAACATTTGATATAACATAAAATTAATCTTATAAATTATAATATAATATTTGATTATGATGTAACATAAATTAATCTTATAATTTTTAATATAACATTTGAATTTTCATATAACATATAAATTTTAATTTTATATCAAAAAATTAATATTACTTTAATATAACATAAAATGAGGGATATGAATCAATCACTTGCTAAAGTTTTATTAGAATATGATTTTGTTTATCTATAAAATTGAAAAATAATTAGACTAGATCAAATCGAAATCGTATAATGTGGCTAATAAGTTTTGTATTAGTTCTTAAATTTTTAAATTAATGTATACGAGATTGGTTTTGAAAAATATTTAAAATTGGATCAAATCAAACCGATTACATCCATATACTTATAAGAAATATTAAATTGTAAAATTATTTTTATTATATATTAATTTATAAATTAATTTTTAAAAAAAATTAAAAATTCTCGTTTAAGAAAAAATGGTATTTATTTATTTTTTGAGTCTAAGAAAAAATAAAAAGAGATCAATGTGGCGACATTTTTGTCAGTTCGCAAAATATATTGTGGGAATAAAGCAAACGCAGCAGGAAGCTTTATTGAGAGAGAGAGAGGAGCATAGAAAATTAGGAAACAGAACAGAACACAACAAACCACTTCTGTTTTTCTCTGTCCTTCTATCTTCAAAGTTCAAACTCTCCTTTTTGAGCAGAATAGAATCCGTCAAACCCCTTTGTCTCCACGCTTTCTATTTTTATAAGATGAAACCCGAAAGAGATTAGAAATGAGTCTTTATTTTCAAATATCAATCATTTGTTACTACCATCTCTCAACAAATAAATATAAATAAATAAAACCACCTAAACCATCGTCTTCCTCCTTCCACAAACCGTCTTTCCCTCACATCCCCAAATCCGACTTCTTTTTCCGATACCCAAAAGGCAAAAAGTATTGTAGGGCTTTTTTTCTTTAATCTTTTTTCCTCTTTTTTTTTTTTTTTTTT
>QEOT01002856.1:667-70581 GCA_003123785.1 Pterocarya stenoptera | reverse complement strand
CACGTGACAAGTCAATTAATATTGCTATTTTTCTTAATAAGGGGTTGATATTATTTAATAATAGACCACCTCTCTTAATTTATATGTGCCTTATATATAGTAGTATTATACACTCTTCCGACTGATCATCTTGTTATATAAGCTAGTGATGTTGTTTTGTTCGTCAATCAATATTAGATCAACTTTTTATTTTTATTTTTATTTTAATAATATCAAATTTAATAGTCGATAAATAAGAACTATATATATAAATTTCTTATATATAAATTAGGTCCGGAGACCCATTAATTAGTTACAAGGTCACTGTTATATATAATAAGCATTTGCGAATTAAGATGATTAATTTCACTCGCGTATAAACATATATCTCACTTCATGGACTAGATGATCAATATTGTTGATCAAGCTGATATATTAGGACCGGAGTTTAGAGAAGTTCGAATATCACATTTCCCATATATACAACAATAAGTACGTCTGTTTCTAGGAATATTATGTTCCCAATAATGTTCACATCTACTCGTGAACTTGACCACATGATGAGTATATATGGTTTATAATTATTACTACTTTCTTGGCCACATTTTTATGTACTTTGCATTTGATCTACGAATTCATGTTAATGCTAGTTGTCAACATGCCATCGATTAAGGGGTGGAAAGATCAGTATATATAGAGTTCAAGCCCCAGAACAAATTCATGAATCTCTTCCCAGCTAGCTATATATATATCAGAGATACATCGGGTAGGTGATAGAAATATAAAAGGAAAATCAAGCACAGGAAAGTGGACAATTATCAGACTCGATCTAGAAGCCCTGCCAAAAGAAAAAAAACAAAAACAAACGACTAGTCATGGGAAATTCGATACCAAGGAAACGATATTACCAAGAAAATCATGAAGAAAAAACAAAACAAAAGGAAAAGAATAAAGTCATAAACTCTCTTAAATACCAAGGAAACATATGACCCCATTCCCCCGAAATTGTCAACTTTAAAAGAAAATTTGGTGTCATACATGCATCGCTATTTAGTCAACATTTCATCATATCTTTTAAACGAAGGTTTCCATGTGATTTCATTTTTGTCAACAGTAATTAACTCAAAGCTCAATTCCCATGTACTATTGTATATACCCATGCATATAACGTTAACTTAAAGTTATGGTATAGCTAGTAGGGGTGTTTATCCGGGCCGGATTTTTTTCTGGCCCGGTCCGGAACCCGTGTTGACAAACCCGGACCAATCCGGTCCGGGTACTGGTTTGAAACCCGAGTATCGGTTTGAGTGTACCTGGGTTGGAATCCGGATGAACACCTCTAATAGCTAGGATTGGTTTTCAAGCATTTGGTTATGAAATAAATAAAGTTTCACAACTAAAAATGCCCTGCATATATCTCCAAACTCCCACGTACCATTGTGTGATCCCAAAAGTCTAAAGCTAAAGGACACTTTTGATGAATGCGAAATGAATTTGACTTTTAGCTATTCCATTTACATATATAAGTCCCCACATTGGAATAGTTATTTTTTCTTTATATAACAATAAAATAATATAAGATGAAGTTGGCTTTGGCTATTCATATCAAATCCCAACATTGGATTATCCATTTATTAATTATATAGTAATGAGTAATTAATAATTAAAAAATATTTAATTTTTTTAATTATTAAATTATTTTATTTTATCATATTTTACCATTCTACCTATTCTATATTAATTAGTAATCATATTATAATTAAATTATGTTAATTAGTAACATATTCTAAACAAAAAAAGAGAAGGTAGTCTGGTACCATGCGATGCCCCTCTAGTACATGAGCCGTGCATTAATGGTTTTTTTTTTAAAATGAGTAAATTGAAGCTATGCATTAATAGTTATTTAGAAAATATAGAAATTTATTTTAAAGCAGTTAATTTACTTGAAGTCATATATCCCAAACATCACCTGACTGGTAATATTACTCTCGTTCAACTTGAAAGTAGACATGAAAGCAGAGAGAGAGATAAATTATAAAATATACATTTTGTATATCTACAGTAACTAGCAAATTTGGAAATGATTTTGGTGTTCACTGTAGCTAAAGTCCAAATATTTAGATTTTAACTAATCCATTCATGCGATGATATTTTAGGATCAAATAGCTAAATATGTGATGGATTTAACTTCTGGCTAATCCATTGAGGATGCTAAGATTGTTTTCTTTGTGCACTCTTTTAAGAAGTTTCTCTCAAAATAAACCGACGTGAATTAATCGCTCCCTCCTAACACACTCTGCATGCGATACCAAAAGCCTAAATCCTGACTAGGCGATGGTGGTAAATATATTATAGCAACTGCGATTAGACATTCCCTTGATCTTGATCTCTTTATATATGTTAAATCACCGCTTATCTCAAAAGTTTAACTAATAAAAGTTGGTAAATTTAATTATATAAATTATATATATCTTAACAATATATATATAGAATACCAAGCCACCATGACCCAATGTTCTTTTTAAGATCCCAATAGTAGCTGCAAGCTCTTCATAATAATTACCTAGATTCATTTCCTCTATTCTCATTTTATTCTCTTTCAACCTCTATATTCACGGATGTTACTTGTAGATTTACTTCGATTCGACCCTATTTTTTTTCTAGACCACATTGGTCTCCCCATCATGATTAATGTAGATAAGCAAAGTCTGTGCATTGCAGAAGTAAACCAAGTAATTCTAAGGACAAAGTGGAACATAAATTGCGCCTGAAAAAAGGCCAGGTGTGCATGTGATTCATACTTCAGCGCACTCATGAAATGGAATCCATAAAATAATTTTAGATGTACAATTCAATTAATATGAGCAAAGTGTGGGCAATGCAGTAAAGTGTGGAATCCAAGTGCGTACGTGATTCATACCCCAGTGCCATCATGACAAACCCTTTGATTGCCACTCAACTTGACCTGTGACCCACATTATTTTATGGAGTGCTTTATACTTGTTAGTCTATGCAGATTAAAATATTTCTTCTATAAATGTACATTATTTTATGGAGTGCTTTATACTTGTTAGTCAATGCAGATTAAAATATTTCTTCTATAAATATATATTATGACATGATATAATTTGATTTATGATATGAAATTATCAAATTATATCCTTCAACACTGTGAAGGAAGTGTTATTCCTACTGATGAAAAAGACTCCATAAAAATTTTGAGATGTACAATTCTAACATTGCGTTTAGATGTTAAAGTGATCTCATATGAGATGTAAATAATAATATTTTGTGAGTCTCATTGAGATGTGTTTGAATGTATGAAATATGTTGAGACAAATTTAACTTTTTTATAGAAAGTTAAAAAATAGTGAATCTCATTAATAATTAATTTGAAATGGATTGAAATCACCTTAACGACCAAATATAGCCTAAAAGACTCGGTGATAGCAAAGTGTGTGCAATGCAGCAATAAACCTAGACAAACGGGTAGATGCTATAATGACAAACTATTGATTGCCACTAGACTTGATATCTCTTTTGTAACTGCATATCTAACATCATTTCTATGGTGTTCTTTTTACATTTTAGGCCCCTTTTAGAACTTGGACTGAACTGAGACCAACTTAGTTCAGTGTAATTTTAATTTGAGTTTAACATCTAAATACCCAACTTTCAAATCACGACTAAAGTTATCTCAACTCAAAATCTTTTTAAACGTGGGACTCACGACCTTTTTCAACTCAACACATTTTTACACGCGGAATCCACAATATTTTTTAACTTCCCATAAATAGATCCAAACTCATTTTAACATCCAAACACATCTAAACTCATCTTAGGTAGACCCCACAAAACTCACTCTACCATCTTAATTCACTACTACTCATAAAGAACTCAATTCATCTCAACTCAACTCAACATCCAAACGGGGCCTTGATTGGTTCAATTTTTTTTTTTTTTTTTTTAGTTTTTATAACAAAAGGGAACCTTTATTCATCAAGCAAAGCATGACATAAGTGTATCAATCCAAATAGAATTTGTAGTACATTTTGGAATCAAATTCCACCAAGTTGCTAAATCACTAAATTCCAAGCAAACTGTGCCAAAGAGTGTGCTGCACCATTTACTATCTTGCCTTGTGATGAACAGACCAACTTGGCCATCTCTGCAATATACTCCTGATTTCATGAACAATATTTCCCCAACTAGACAGTAAAAGACCCTCCTTGTTCAACTCTTGTATCACAAGAAGGGAATCACTCTTTATGTGCAAATTTGTAAGTCCCATAGGAATACATAATTGTAACCCTTTTAGAATAGCAAGCAACTCTATCTCAAATGGATTAGTGACCATATGTTCGGGTTTGCTAGCTGCAAAAATAACTTGGCCCTTCTCATCACGCAGTACCATGCCAACTCCTGATCTACATAGATCAGTAAAAATAGCTTCATCAACATTGAATTTTAAGACCCCCACTGGTGGTGCCACCTAGATGCAAAGTGTTTTCAAACCTGGTATGCTGGTAGCTGCAGCAGAAGCTTGCTCATTAAAAAGTGAAAGTGCATGCTCAATAACCTGTTGTGGTGACAACAAGTTATTTTCATACAGCTTATGATTCCTCCTATATCACATGCCCCAAGCTATAAGAAAAAGTTTCTCAAGCTCCCCTGAGATCCTTCTCTTCATGACAGCATCAACCACTTGCATAAAATTCAACCTAGCATTTGAATCTTTTAGAAAATGGAACTGATGGAGCCAACAATCTTTAATAAGAAGGTAGTCAAACAAAGCATGATTCAGGTCTTCCTCTTCCTCTTGACACCAGTGACACTTGGCCTCCTCAATAACACAATGAATTTTTAGATTCAGCAAAGTAGGTAATCCATTCTTGCATACCATCCAAGCAAAACCCTTCACCCTATGAGGCACATTAAGCTTCCAAATGCTCTTCCATATCTATTTATGCTACTCTGCAGAAGAACTCCCAGCAACCTGTCTATCATTGCTCATGAAAAGGAAGAACTTAAATGCACTTTTAAATGTAAAAACACCATTCTTTTCATGGTGCCATGCCAAACAATCTAAATTGACCTTAGTGTTAAGCATAATGTTAAGAATATCATTGGCCTCCCATTCGGGTAGCAATCTTCTCACCTTCTCTACATTCCACCATCTGGTACTCTCATCAATTAAAGAATCTACTATTAAGTTCCCCATCTGTGAAGCTGAAACAGTTGCAGAAGTAGGCATCAATCTATGATTTGGTAGCCAATAATCAGCCTAGATTGTAATACACTTTTCATCCCCTACCCTCCACCTGCAACCTTTTAACAAAGCATCCTTAGCCTCCCAAATACCTCTCCAAACATAAGAGGGAGCATCACCTAAATGAGAATCTTTAAAACTAGTTACAGGAAAGTATCTAACCTTAAAAATTGTGTAGAGCAAAGTAGACTTATTCTGCATGATCCTCCATCCCTGCTTAGCCAAAAGAGCTATATTGAAAAAGTGTAACTTCTTGAAACTCATTCCTCCAATAGCCTTTGCTTCACACATTTGCTGCTAGTTGACCCATTTAATCTTTGTCTCTTCTTTCTTTTGTCTCCACCAAAAATTGGCCATCAAACTCTCTAATTTAGTGCATAAAGACTTAGGTAGCTTAAAGCAACTCATTGTATAGGTAGGTATTGAAAGAGCCACAACCTTGAGCAAAACTTCCTTCCCCCTTGAGATAATAACTTCTATTTCCATCCTTGCAACTTAGACCATGCTCTGTGCTTAATAGATGAAGCTTGATATCTTCCTCTTCGAATCATGGGTGGGAGCTCAAATAATTATCATATTGTTGGAGGACCCCTTCAAAAGTTCATAATTTCCTCCTGCTTGAATGGAAGGACATTTCTGCTAGAAACCATTGAAGTTTTTATTTCTATTGACTTTTTGGCCAGAAGCTCTCTCATAGATCTCCAACTACTGAAGAATATGCATACTTGTCTACAAGTTGGCTCTACAAAAAAGTACACTATCATTTGCAAATAAGAGATGATTTAGCTTTGGTGCCCCTTTGCACACTCTAATCCCATCAATCTGCTAGTGTGTGTTTGTTTAGTTCAAAAGAGATATGAGACCCTCAATACATAAAAGAAAGAGATAAGGGGAGATATGATCCCCTTGTCTCAATCCTCAAGTTAGAACTAAAAGGCCTTTTGGATTACCATTCACCAAAATAGAAAAAGAAATTGATCTGAAACACAACATTACCAAGCTTATCCATTTTGCCCTAAAACCCATCTGTTGCATAACAGTTTCAAGGAAAGTCCACTCTATCTTATCATAAGCTTTTCTCATGTCTAGTTTGAGTAACATAAAACTTGTTCTCTTCCTTCTTAAGAAATGGACCAACTCATAAGCCACAAACACATTATCTGTAATCATTCTTTCAGGTACAAAGGCAGTTTGTATTGGTGAAATGATGGCAGATAGGATCTCTTTTAGCCTATTGGCTAGTACCTTGGAGATGAGTTTATAAGGAACATTACAAATACTTATAGGCCTAAAGTCAAAAATCAGTTCAAGGTTTTTCTTCTTGGGGATCAAAGTAACATAAGTATGATTTAGAGTAGAAGGAAACTGACCACTGTTAAGGGAATGAAGAACTGTATCAACTACATCCTTACCCACAATAGACCAGTATTTTTGGTAGAAAAGATGGGACATTCCTTCATGCCCAAGCGCCTTTGTTGGATGCATCTACTTTAAGGCTGCCTCCACTTCTTCAAGCATGAAAGGTTTATCCATCTACTCCACCATATCAGAAGTAACTCTGCCTGCAAATCCCTCCAAAAACTCCATACTGCCAACATTATCTACAGCCTTGAATAGGTTACTAAAATAATCAAGAATTGTTGCGTCCCTTCCCCCTTCCACTTGCCAACAACTAGTAAAGTCTTTAACCCCTTTAATCTAGTTCTTTTTCTTTCTCTAAGTAGCTTTGTTGTGAAAGTACTTTGCATTCTTATCCCTCTCAGCTAACCACATAGCTTTCGACCTCTGCCTCCACATACTTTCCCCTCTAGATAACCATTTTTGAACCTCTCTTCTTGCTTCAGAAATAACCTTAACATTTTGACTTAAAAGGATCAATCTGATGAGCTAGCCTAAGTTGCTCCTTAGCTCTATTTAGATTCTTTTGCACATACTCAAAACTTGTCTTATTTAACACAGCCAGCTTATCCACACAATGCTCAACTTTTCTCATGATAGTACCCATATCCTACATAATAGATATCCCCCTCCAAGCCTCTGGTACAACTAGTTTACAATCTGATGCATCAACCCACATTACCTCAAATTTAAATAATCTCTTTCTTTTTAGCAGTTGCACATCTTTTACCAACTTCACCATAATTGGCACATGGTCAGAATGAGAGATAACACCACGAATTACCCTAGCCATAGAAGCATCATCTGGATTATTTACAAATTATTAATTGGTGTAAATTAAGAAGCATTATCTAAATAATTTAAATTACATAATTTAATTTATGAACAAAAATTATAAAATAAGTCATGCTTATAGTATAAAAATTGTCTTTTCGTATCACCCAATCAACGTGTGGTGATAGCACTAAGTATGAAACACGCGCGCAGCCGGACTGTGTCCGGGTACAGTCTACGTCCCACCCTGCCATAATGATTATTAATTAACCGGTTTGCCGCTGCACTGCCCACCGCACACTCTCTGCTTTCACGTTTACTACTCGAACCCAAAAAGAATCAGTCACGAATAAATTAGACTGCCTACATATAACCAAAAACAAAAAAAACAAAAAAAAGCAGATTTAAAGGCATACGACTGGTCGGTTCTATCAGTCTCCCTCACTCCCACGAAGCTCACGTTTACACCGTGGGTTCCGATCCCCGAGACCCTATACGCGGTTGGCCCCACTCGCCTGGAGATTTTCATGAGATCTTCGGCGTGTGTACGGGTACCCACATGGGTGCTTAATTTGTACGTTCAACCTAAATAATCGAAAAGTGTTAATGAACTTATATCTCCTTTATTGATTTATAATTTAATTTTTTTATTTTACTAATTAAATCTAAATTAAAAATTTTAGAACATGATTTTTTTTATAATTTTAAAAAAATAAATTCAATCAATTAACATAATCATTTAATTTAATTAAAAAGTACTTAATTTTATAAAAATTAACTCAGAGAAAAAAAAGTCAATTTTTATAAAATTAAATTTACTTTTAATTAAATTACATAATTACATTAATCGATTGAATTTATTTTTTGTTAGGTTATTTAAGAAGATTATATTCTAAAATTTTTAATCTAAATTTAAAGAGAAAAAAATAGTTGAATAATAAAAAAAAAAAGTGTAAATATATCATTGCTCCCGTGGAATAATTACTATAGAGAGTTGTAAAAGTAATGAGATCTGTTACATAGTTATTTTTACATATTCTTTATGTACTCTACTTATGTGATTGACCAAAATAATAATTATTTTATATATTAAAAAAAAGTGACTTAACTAATCACATTAATAAAATACATAAAAAATACCTATAAGTGAGTGCACATTAAATTTTTGAAAAGTAATTGGGTAGGTGGCTCACTCTGCGTGGAATACATTAGAAAGAGAAATGCTTTGGGACCCGAATTTGGGTCCCGAATGAGTGTACTGAAAGCTTTTTTTTTCTTTTTTTTAACTTAGTGATTAAGAAAATATTTTTAAATGATATTGTGAATTTTTTATATTTTTTTAAAATATTTATAATGATTAAAAAAATATGTAAAAAAAAAACAAAAAAGAAAACAAAAAAAAATACACCATTCGGTGAACTTCTTCGGGCTACCTTTTCGGTAGCCCTAGCACTACTCCATTAGAAATGCATGCATGCATGTCTCTGACCTTACAGTTTTGGTCGGTATTTGGCCAATCTTGCTAGGTACAGGCGAAATCGCGTACCCATTGCACACCCACAAGTGATATGGCAAGCAAAAAGGGGTATTTTCATAATTATCAAAATGAAAAAAAAAAAAATTCACTTCTTCGTCTCTCTCAAATCTCCTGCTTTCCTCCCTCCTGCTTACCTCCCTCTCAAATCGAACAGACCCTTGCCTCTTCGTCTTCTCTTCTTCAACAAAACCAACTCTCCCAAATCTCTTCTTTTGTGTACAACGACGAGGTTGGTGTGAAGTATAGTGGTGCGAGCCGTGACGGCCTGGATGTGAAGATCTCCTCTGCACGTTACCAGTCTGTTAAATTATTATTACAGAACCAGAACTTCATCAACCGACGCTGCTTGTGACGGTCTTCTCTTTGGTTGATTTGTTTCTTTGATTTGTTTGAAGCTTTTCACCTGCATTCTTCTATGTTTGTCCATCTAGAACTTTTGTTTGTAAAAACAACACAAACTTGCAGGCTGTTGAGAAACCTGCAAGTTTTCAAGTTGTAAAATCAACAGATTGATTATTTTCAAGTTAAATATACAATTCATCAATAGGCTGTTGAGAAGTCTGTTGATTATTTTCAAGTAAATATACATGATTATTTACAATTCATGTAATGGGCATTAATTACATCATCATTTTGCACTTCTTTTTCTGGTAAGAGTAAACGGGCTGAGGCTAGGGCGTGGCCAAAGCCGAATCTGGTGACAGGGGTGTGGCTCCGAAAATAATCAACCTGTTGAAAAGTCTGTTGATGAATTGTATATTTCTTTGTTGGGTTATGTCATTTTTGTTGGTTAGAACTGTAGATTGAGGATGGGAGAAGAGAAATAGAGAATAGAAAGAGAGAAAAGAGAGAGCCTTACCGTTTCAACGAGAATGGAGGAGTTTGGAGCTTTTTGTGATATGCGAGAATCGAGGAGAATGTGGGATGCGATTCTTGAGGAGATACAGTAATGGGTGAAACGGTGCGTTGCTTTTTCCTTTAGATTCTATTTCAATCCACAGCTTTCCCACCTCAAACGAGTTTAATGAAACACATCGTTTCATTAATTATTCATTCCATGTTAGCATTTCGGTGTGCACAACCGTTTGCATTCAGAATTTTCCGTACTTGGCAGGCTGGTCAGAATTGCTTTGCTTTGATGGGAAATAAACACCGTTTGTCTCTGGCTCATCACCATTAATATTATCAGAAACAAATTAAAATCTTCTCTTTTCAATGGATGACTCAATATTTCATTTGGATTTCAAATCATGGAGATTTGGAAGGAATAACATCACGTCATGTCTCATCTTACCTTATAATTTTATTTTTAAGTATTAAATACGAATAATTTTTAATTTTAAATATTTATTTTTTTTTATCTAAACATTACTTAATTGATATAATTTTTTTAAATTTTAAAATAAAAATAATATTAAAAAATAATATTATAATAAGATTTTAATTTTATAATATTTATATTCAACTTTTTATATTTCATTTTCTAAAAGATAATAAAATATCTTAATTCAAATTATTTTACTATTATTAACATATTTCTCATTTCAATCTCATTCTCCAAAAGAACCCTTAAAATTTAATTGAAAGGAATAAAATAAATAGAAAAGAATCATAATACGTTTTTGGTGTTAGAAAAATACATCTTTTGACTTTTGGAAATCTTGTGGTCAGACATTTGAGTTAAAAAGATATAGATCTTATTAAGATTTAGATCAATTATTTTAGTTTTACAAAAAATCTCTATAATTTTCTTATTAGATCTTTTGAAAAGAGTTGTGAGTTCTTAAAATTCATAGAGTTAGAGCATTCTTATTGGCTTGACCAAATATAATTTTAAAATTTAGTTAATATCACATGAATTTATATTTATTTATTTCATTTAAATTTAATCCCCATGTTATATTAACCATTTACTATCTATATAATAATAAAATATTATTAATTTAATAATATTTTATTTAATTTATTTTTGTCACATTTGTAGTTCTACCAATTAAATGTTAATAATAATTATGTTCTAATTAAATTAATTTAATATTTATCACATTTATTAAAAATTAAACTAATATTACTAATAATTGTATTATGATTAACTTATCATTATAATTAACTTAATAATTAATATTCTAATTAATATTAACTAATTAATTTATTTTTATCACATTTTATATTTAAATAAATTGAACCAAAATTTTTAATTACAAAAAATACCTACTTATTTTGTGAGAGGAGTGAGAATTGAATATTTTAATATTTGGCTAACCTACTGTTCACCTACAAATTTGAAAAATCACTGTAGTTGAAGTCTAAAATTTTATGGCAATACCTAATCTAATGTGGTGGGTTTTTGGCACATATTGGCTAAAGTTTAGCTATCATTGGACTTTGATCAAGTCAATAAGGATGCTCTATTGGGTGTTATTTTGAAATTTTATAGATTACGGAATTTTTCTTTGAACAAATTTATGGATCTGACCCATCTCATAAAATTGGTTTTACAAGAAAGAATTGTTTAATTTTTATAAATATATCTAAAATCTTGTCTACAAGCAATTTGAAATATTCCTCAACAACCTTTTTTAAAGATAGGGACAGAGAGTTTTTAATTTAGAGGGTTAAGAATTATCATACAATTTTTCCCAAATTGTTGCTAAATTCTTATTTACTGTTTTTGTTTTTAGAAAACTTCGTGCACCTTCGAGTTGTAACTTGGGACACAATCTCTATATATTATATAGTTAACTAGATAGCAGCATCTTCGACAAGAGTTCTCGCCACTAGATAATCTTAATCCGTATTTATTTTAAAAATTTAAAAAAGATATAATAATGAGATGAGATAGAGATAGAGATGAAATTTCTCATCTTTGCACTCAAACATAACCTAATTTCTTGTTTGGATTTTAGAATTTATTTCAACTTATTTCATCTTATCATTATAATATTTTTAAATTTTTACACAAAATATAATAAATAATTTAATTTTTTCAAATTTTAAAATAATAATAATATTAAAAAATAATATTTTATTTAACCTTCAATTTTTATTTTAATTTATTATCTAAACCTTATCTTAGCGTGCATGACACACCTAAAAACATGGGACGCGACAAATCTAATTATTTAAAACATTTTTCAAATTGTATTTCATTTTCATTTTCTTGTACTATAATTAATATAATAGGTGAATTAATATGGATGGTTGCATGTGGAGGCTCCTTTTTTCTCTCTCCATCCATTATGGCTTTTGATATTATAATATTATATTATCACTTGGTTCGAAACGTGTTAAAAGAGAGTGGTGGTCCATTGAGCACGAGCTAATTCTATAACATCTGGCACTGGCAGGTTCAGAGGTTATGAAAACGATGTTGTGGATTTCTACATTTTATAGTGAAGCGCGGATGGAGCTTCTTATAAGAGCGCTTTCAATGCATCACGTAAATAAATAAATAAATAAATATATATTAATTAACTCAATACAGAAAGAAGCTCTAAACTTGACGTGCACTATTCATATATGTAAAAACTTTTATATTTGTTTCTCACTCACTATGAGAAAAAAAGAGTATTTATGAAGAATTATTTATGATGAGAATAATTATTAGTAATGAAAATAGACTTATTTTAATAGAAAATAATTATTTTAATATAAAATATTGATCACAAATAAACATTCTTTTTTTATAGTATCCTCTGCATTCTAAATTCTCACTTTCTTATTTGTAAGACTTTTATTTCTTCCAATTTTACTTCCATTACTTTAGATTTGTAAAATAATGCTCATGCATGTATATTTAATTACATTAATATATATATAGTTAAACTCTTTTATAAAGAAACTTATTTTTTAAAAAACAAAAAATAGTAGCATATAATTATATGCATAAACTGTTTTTTTCCTTTTAAAGTTTTTGAGGGAAGAAAATAATAGCAATTCATTCATGAATACCAATCACACCACAGAACGAAAAGAGGCCAGGGCGGGGCAGTCATTGAATTAGTTTGACTCGTCGCTGGGTATCGCCGAAGTGGAAGACTTTGATTTTTTTTCAGCACCAACGAACAGTCCGGTAAGCACACGCGGCTTGGCCCTACTGCCAAAATTGACGACGCGGGCGCATGGCTACGTGACGACAAAAAGTCCCAAAGCGAAAGCGAAAGGTTTTGGAAAAGGGGCATGAATCACGTGCACTTGCCGCCCACAGTTTATTACGACATTTTATTTTTTTTTTTTAATTTTTTCTTGGACCAGGGCATGACTGTCTTTTTGATTTTTTTTTTTTGTTTTCGTCTATGGGCTTAAAACACGTTTACCTCCTGCGCCATCCCTCCCACTATTTATTATTTTTATACTACACTTTACACATAATTTTTTAATTTTTTTTTACTAATATATAGATAATAAATAAAATAATTCAATTAATTTAAAAAATAAATTTTTTTTAAAAAATATAAAAATTAATATAATGTATGATATATAAAAATGATAAGTACCAAAATTGTCTATCTATCTTATCCTCTTAGCTAGGTCCCACCCTCGTGACACTTCGCTACCTTATACTCACTATGCTCATTTTTTTTTTCCAAAAAATGTATTTATATTATAATTTATTATAATAAATACCGTAAAATATATTTGATATATTTATATATCTTTTTATTTTAATTGCATATTTCACGCTAACTTATAAATATAATTCCTTGAATAGTGACGAGGATGACAAGTTATCTGCCAACTCATAATCTCCAGGTCAATTACTTAATTAGTCATGCACATATGAATAATATAATGTTATAGCACTTATGGAACCATGCATGCATCTTTCAAGACCTAAAATTATTAGAAATCGTTATCCTTTTCTATCACCATATAATTAAAGCGTGAAGTCTAACTGCTTTTTGTAATTAACTATATTTAATTTGCCTTGCAAGAGATGGAAGTACTGATTATTTGCTTCAGCTTCGTGGCACCTCATAAAGTAGCCAGCTTTAAGCATTTCTTAATGCATCATGCTCAAGTTGGGTACTCTTCTTTCTTTTAGGAGAAAATTAAGATAATGTCCGTTATAAAAAAATTTGTATATAGGAATGCTTCAGAACAGATGTATAGTTTGACTTGTAGTCTAAATTTTTCCTGTATTGATGAGTTACGTCTGTAATTTCGATTCTTTAAATGAAATGAAATCTATTTTCATTAAAAAAAAAATCATACCGGAAATTATCTGGTTGCTATAGTATAAGTAATTATTATGTAGATAAAACAATTTTTTAATAGTGAACTTCACATTTTTTTAAAAATGATTATGCGGCACTTGTATACTCTACAACTATATGTAGCATTACTTTATATATATACATACATAATAATTATCTCGTTTTATTTTAAGATGACATGTTATTAATATTGCATGCAACTTGAATATTAAGTGATGCATAAGGTCTCATTTGTTTTCAGAGATGAGATGAAATAAAATTAAAGTAAAAAGTTAGCCGCAGCATTCCAGCACTGCTCAAAAAAAAAACCTACAATTTCTATATCTGATTTGGTTTCTGGTAGACTCTAGCTAGGCCCCTGGCATCACGTGTTTTGGGTGCAAAGGATTATGCAATTGGCTTTTACGTTGTTATTAAAAAATTTTAAAAAAAATCTACCTCAGCTTTCTAAGTGTTTTTCGTGTGATATTAGAGTAGGAATATTAAGTTTGAACTTTTTTATTTTTTATTTTATCTTATTTAATTAAATATTTTATTTATTAGACATATTTATTTAGGGAGAGTCTAGTTTACATGTGAAGATAATTATTAAAAATATAATATAAATAATAAATATCTATATTTTCTTATAATTATAAACTTTTAAAATAATTGGTGATTTCACAATTTTCAAGATAACCGTGGTCTCCTAGTTACTAAGGTTGTATGGTATTTATGGTACTAGGGCATCTGCATAACCTGAAGTTTTCGTAATGCCAAGTGCCCTTCCAAGTATTAATACTAATAATTAATTCTAAGGTTGAACAACTCTTGTATAATTTCATGTGTTTATCTAACTTTACTTGTGTTATATGCAACTTATATAACGTGTAAATACATGATCACTTGTTGTGAAATGTATTAGATTTATAAATACTAATAATTTCTTATATATACTAATTGATTTGGAAGGTTTTAATCAAGATCAGTAACATGTTGGATGTACCAACAAGCTCGCGAATTACAAATAGATTTTTCATCTCTCTAAGTTTAGCTCCTAAGTTTCATACAAAAACATGAAATGACCTATCAGCTTATTATAATATTGCCACGTAAGTACTGTTCTGGCCAGTTATTCTATATATTCATGGTAGATTCTCTTTTGACAACTATTATATATATATATATATAAAAGAAAACTACTTATTTGTAGTCAATTAATTACAACAAAATAATCATTTACAATTTAAATTAATCACAGATAGTCTTTTTATCATAAATAAATAGCTACAAAAACTTATTTTTCTTGTAGTATATATTATCTTATCCTTTGATATTGGTATCTATTATCAGAAAAAATTATAATTACAAGTCGATACAAAGAATATCATGCAATATCCTCCACGTGATATATATATATTTATATATATGGCAAGCCAAATTTAGTAATATTATTAACAATATATATGAATGGTGTATGTTCTACACATTATCATAAGCATAATATTTCTTCTCTCAGAGAATAATAATTTCAGTAACATGACAAAATATCCATGTCATGACAATTAGAAAAACTAGAAAGACAAAAAACAAAAAAACAAAAAACAAAAAACAAATGGACATATTCCTTATTTGTTTTCAATATTAAAAATGCCCACACTACCCCTATTCCTTTGAATCAATTGAAAGTTTCGAGAGGCACTATAAGAAAATGGCTCTATTACGGCGATTTTTGGTCTGCCGCAAAAAATATCGCCGAAATAAGCAATTATTAACGGCGATTTTCGTAGTCGACGCTGCTTCCAACCCGGATGTTTAAGTGTTATCTTTTGCAGCGATTTTAATCACATTTGCGGCGCTAATAATTCGCTGCAAAATAGATTTTAACATTTGCAGCGATTGTAATTACAATTACGGCGAAAAAAATCACTGCAAATTACGAAAACCCTATGCCGACGGACAATTTCGCTGCAATTATCCTTTTAATGTAACCCGCGCCAAAAGACATAAAATCAGATTTTCCCCCAAATCCCATTTTCACCTTCGTCCCCAACTTTCTTCTTCTCCATTTCTCTACCTGCACATTAAGCCAAACTCAGTCAAACCTTTCGCTATGTCCCTTCTACCGAATGAAACCTCTAACATCGGCGCTGCGCCAGCCCAGTGATTCTCGCGTAAGCCCACTACTCTACTCCACCCCACCGAAAACCCACTAATCGTCGTCTTCACTCGCATCAGCCGCGGTATACTAGTGAAAAAAGTTCGATTTTTTCAACTATCTAAGGCTTTGTTCTTCACCATCGTCGGCCCTTTTCCTGTAGTAGTGGGTTATCGCCGCGATTTTCCATCCCTTCGTCTCCTCCTCTCGGTTGGAGTCGATTTCCCAAGGTAAATTACTCTGTGAAGATCTCTTTATGGTTCTTAATGAAATCGTTTAGGTCAAGTAGAAACATGGGTGTTTTGCTCTTTCAATTTGTGCATAAATTGCCTATGTGTTTGTGTATGTCTAATGTAACTGTGGAATTATTATACTTTCTTTTAAAATCAATACAAACAATCCTGTGTTAGTACTGCAGACCCACAACACACGCACAGCACAACAATCACAGACTCTAGAATAAGCACTGCAGAGAACATAGAGTTTCTTGTAGTGAGCCCTAGTTCCTCGAGGAAAGGATCCCCTGTCTATAGAGGTTCTCTTCTTTTTATGAAATAGTTGAGCACTTTTGTGAGAAAATAAGATCTAAGAGGTTCTTAAAGCTTAAATTTCAGTTAAGCATCTTGTTAGGTCCAATGATTATTTTATTGTCAAATTTTCACTCATTAATTAACAGCTTTAGAATTTTGAACTCCACATATGATACACCAGATTGACTATATAGAGGATGGTACGTATACTGGTCATAATTTAAGTGTGATTATATATATATATATTTCTTTAATTGGAGGGAGAATTATTTTGGTTTATAATCATGATTTTACAAGAGTCTCTAATTGTAAGACTTCATGAACCTCTTTGCAAAATTACCTAGCTATATGCATTGGTCACAGAACCCGCATTCTAACCCCCAAACCTAAATGTATTTTGAATATAGGAATTAGAAATTGGTTTATTTTACTCTTATCTTTGCCCCTCCAAATTACCTAAATATTTTATAACATTAATCAACGTAGAGAACAAAATGAAGCTGTAATACCATGTTTATTAAGAATCTAGCTAACAACATTGATGACACTTTTTACTAATTTTATGAATAACCATAAGCATATTACTTATATATTCGGTCAGGGTTAGATTTTTTGAAGATTTATACAGTAATTTTCATGTCCTAAATAATCATAGATGTGTTAAGTCTCACATTACGTTGGTGAATGTGTTACATGGATGCTAGGTCATACATTGGATATATATTTACGAGGTTAAGTACTAGAGATATATAGGTGAATTTAAGGGACTCCTTGAGCACAACATTAACTATTAAGGTTTAATTTGGTTGTCGAATCAATTCATGCATGTTGAATGAAATAATATACTAAAATGGTAAGTAAGTATCTTAGAGACCTAATTATTTAACCTAGGAGGTTAGTATGGAATTTGGTTTTTGTAATTTTCCATACCTGATCATGATCATGTGGTTCAAGTTAATCACTTGGTTTATAACCATGAGTCGGCCAAGGTTCATGTGATTTACCAGTACGTAAAGGTCTAAAGCCAAAGCTGATTTCACGTAAAGAACAAAGATCATATATATGTGTGGAATCTCCTCCATGACAGCCACCTTGTTCTGCTTTGATCACCCGGCAACCATGCATTAATTGAGGTTTTAGGATGCATAAGTTAGGTAAATATTGCTCCCAATGTCATTGCATAGATGTGTTTTGAAAAATCTATTGCAGCATATTCATTATATAATTAATGCAAAGAAGTCAAAAAACGCCTAACAACCACACACTGTTAACCAGAATTCTTAACAATAATTTACTAGAATCTGACCTGGAATGAGTATAATTACCCTTGCTTGATAGGTTAACAAACTCTTGCTGAAGTGTATTATTGCTATAATCTGAATTAATTACATTGCCAAGTACTGTGGATAATCTGACTTCATAGTTCTGGAAAATGAAATGCATGCATATATATATAATATGTATATATATATGCATGCATATATATCTAGAGGATCCTTTGAGGTTTAAGGTATGTGTTGTAGTCAACATTGTTGTGTAATCATGTCTTCAGAGGCAGCAGTTTCTTATGTCATGTTACTAAATGGTAAGGAGTTCAGAGCCCATAGTTGTTTGAGTCAATGTGGGGGATTGGATAAATGTCTAGGTCTCTACCATGCCTAATGTTTTTTGCTCATGTATATCTAACTGTTGGAAAGCAGAAATGATTTGCCCAAAAATCAGCTCATGTATTTCATAGTTACTTTGGCTGCTAAACTTCTGGCTCCTTTTATCTCGGAAGGTGAAAAAAAGGATTTTAGGCCTTTCCTTTGGTAAAATAGTAAGCATTATGAATGACTAAACTCAGTTTTGAGGGGCAGAAGCTTACTTTTTAGGGCTCTTCAGAAGTAACGTGCCTTTATTATTGCTTATACATTCTATGCAGACAAGAATAAATATATTCTTCTATACATATCAAGTGCTCATCGATTATTAAATTAACTCCTTGCAACATATTTTCATTCTTGTAGGAGCCTTGCTTGTATCAATTTTGGCATCTCCACTTATATTGGCAATGAAATTGCTGCACTTGCCGCATGGTTTATGGTTAGTTTGTAGGTGAGTTATTTGAATACTTGGGCACAATCATATGATTTTAAATACTCTTAGATTGGAGTGAAAGCTGGTTCTGTTGAGGTGCTGCACCATCTGTGAAATGAAATTCA
This sequence comes from Pterocarya stenoptera, assembly GCA_003123785.1. Classification (NCBI taxonomy): domain Eukaryota; kingdom Viridiplantae; phylum Streptophyta; class Magnoliopsida; order Fagales; family Juglandaceae; genus Pterocarya; species Pterocarya stenoptera. The sequence continues at coordinate 51,537 of QEOT01002856.1, read as the reverse complement.
AGGATTAACCCATTTATTTTTTTTAATCCTTTTAATTTCAGCACTTCCTTTATGCTTCTTTTTTATCTTATTGTGTGATCGAAAAAGGGTCTACTGTAGTTACAAGTGGTTTTGACTCTAGAATATAAACTGCAATGAAGAATTGAGCTGTTGTAAACTGAATATATTGGTCCAATACATAAGGTTTTACTAAAAATCTCTTAAATCATCTATTTTATAGCAAATATTAGAAGGCTTATTAGTTGTGATGTGCACGTACAGATCCAGAATAGGTAATACAATTTTTTTTTGTTATGCCTAGAAGGCTTGTTAAAATCTCCAATTGGATTGCATTAGCTCCTTTTAAAAGGTATGTAGAGGGTAGCCCTTATTTTGTATGTGAAGTTGCTCATAGACATCTTATTAAATGATAATTTTACAATATTTTGAATGAGTTTGGTTTGAATAACTGATTTTCTGGGATACATGATTCCACAGTTAGGACATGAGTAATAGGTATGGTTTCTCTCCTAGCTAGATTGTCCTTCTCTCTGATCCCCACCTCCCTTTCCAGTTCTTTTTTTTTTTTTTTTTAATAAGTAAACGAGGTTTATTGATCAAAGAATGGGGATAACTCAGTACAATATTCAAAAGAAAAAAAAAACAACCCTAACTAAGAGGGCACCATAGAGACAAGAAAATCATGTAGGTCCAGTTTTCTTGTTATTTTTCCTCTCCTTTTTCTCATTTTCCTTAAATTTTCAGAAGAATAAAACATGTTTTCAGTCTATAATTACATGTCCTGTAAGTCATGAAAGAAGGAAAACACCGAATACATAATGTTTTCAGTCTATACATATATATACATATATGTATATGTACACACACAACCATACACTAACAGCCTACATGCTCTTCTTTTTAATTATTTTTACCGTACATGTTGATGAAAAGATCAAATGCATGCAGATTTGTTTTGTTGTTGCATGTTGTCATGTGTGTGTATCTCCTTAAATCATGTTTCTTTCCTTTTTCTTTTTAAAATTATTTAGCTTGCCAGTTTTATATAATTGTCCAAGCCTTATCCGAGATAACAAGCATAAGATGTGTATAAGTATAAGATGTGTGGTATAATGGATCTAGTTCTGGAAGACTAACAGTAACTGACATATCGATCTCTTTTCTTATCAATATGTCAGTAGACTCAGTACAAGTCTCCATCTACCATTTTACTTTTTCTGATCAATATGTGTCAATACACGTCTCCATCTACCATGTAATAAATAAAAGATCTGGGATTTTCAGGCAAAAAATAAAAAAAGTTGCTTACATGTTTTTAAAATATTTTCTTTATGGGGGAAGTTGGAGAAGAAGGGCGTCCTCGTGATTATCATTCTGAATGTTATATACACTGGCAGCATTTACTTGAGGGAGGAATGGGTAGGTGTGCTTATTGAGTATTTTATTGAGTTTGNGGAGAAGAAGGGCGTCCTCGTGATTATCATTCTGAATGTTATATACACTGGCAGCATTTACTTGAGGGAGGAATGGGTAGGTGTGTTTATTGAGTATTTTATTGAGTTTTATAAATATGTGTGTTTAAGACTTGTATTGACTATTGAGAGGTATTAAGTTTATCAGGTATGTATGTTTTTAAGACTTGTATTGATTGTATATTGGAATATAGTTATTATATATATAATTTATTCATATAACGTCTATCCCGAAACATACCAGTATATAATACCAATACCTTTTATATAAGTTGGGACACTTGCTTCCACATATCAAAAGTGTGTTTGGTACATAAATAGACAAACTTCTGAATAGAAATGTTCATCTAGCTTGTAGGTGGCTGCAATCATGATTCTTGTTGAGAATTCAGGCTCAAGAAGAATATAAATGAAAAATTATAAATCCTCTTCTTGATCATATGATCCTGGATCAGCAAAACTAAAACTAACTAGGCCAGTAGCAAGTTAGGTAGAAAAAATTACAAGGAAGATAATTCTGAGGAGAGCTAACTTAATTTGACTTCTCACCAGCAACATCTTTAAGTTCTGTTCCTCACCAATCCCTTTGTCTTGTACATCTCTCCTAACTTCAATGGGTGAGATAATATAAATCAACAGCTAAAGTATGGATACCATGAAGAAGAAGAAAGACATATTAACTTATAAGAGATGCCTCTGGTTATGGTCATTGTGGCTATAGGCTTTCCTCTCTAGGCACACAAACTTGCACAGAATATTATCATTTCCTTATAGTTTCTTTTGTTTGTTTGCAGTTGCAGTTAGCATGTAATGGTTTTGCAGAGCTTGGCCTTCAAAGCAACTGCTTTCTCTTAGTTTTCATGAAAAATAGATTACTAACTAATGCTCTTATCACATGGCTAAGAGTTCTCAAAGTTACTTATGTTTATCAAAAGAATCAAAGATTACAATCAAAATACAAACTATACTAATTTTGCATTATATTGGTTACAATTGCAACCTATTAGACTGGGAATGTAGATCTTGAAAACTAGGCAGCTGCTCTATTACTGTCAACCTAACATGAATTCCTCAGGTAGAACAATATACCACTCATTCATTTTGAAATAGTGTCTGAAGAATGTGGTGTTCCACCAATATATTATTAGCCTCCATCATCAAAGAAAAGAACAATGGGAAAGGCCCCTTCAACATAAAAATCACCATTTCAATGGTTACCATACCAAGAAGTAATAGCTTACGTTCTATCAAGTCCCTCAATCAACATCGAATATGTATGAGAATGAACCTGGAAACCCTTTTTTTCCATGATTTCAAACAGCTCTGAGCACCTATTAACGAGGCCCCTCCGAAGTAAACCATCAATAAGAAGTTTCCAAGCTACTTCATCGTGATTATACCCACAGTGAAGCATATTAGAAAATACTGTTTCAGCCTTCTCTTTGTTTCCTTCCTCATACAGCCCACAAACAAGCATCCTGTATGACTCTAAATGTGGTAAATGACCAAGCCCAACCATCGTATCCACCAATCCTATAGCTTTCCCAAATATTCCCAACACACAGCAACAATTAAGAATTGAGTTATAGATATCTTCAGCAGGAGACAATCCTCTTTCTTGCATATGATTAAATAATCGTTCTGCTACTTCTAAGTATGTACATGTATGCCAAAGGGTTCCCTAAGTTAGCTTCTGAAATCTTGATACCAACTTTGTTACAGCCTGCCAATGCACTCTAAGTATGTCACATTCTGTTTCATGTTTTTCTTTTCATATCCTCATCAAGACTCCACACCTTTTTCCACAGCTTACCAAGTTAATTGCTTATAATAGGGTTATTCCAAGATAGGTATCTATGAGAACTTTCTCAAATTAGATTGTAATCTTTTGTTTTATTTTTTGGCAGTCTATGCATAGGATTATGAATTCAAGACTGATTGATTTCTTGATATTCTTCTTTGGCTTTAATTCATTTCTCTGTAAATGTATCATCCATGCTTGGATATAGTTTTTCTATTTATTGCACTATTTAGGTGAATTAATTATAGCTTATAGTTGTATATACATATATTATATATATGGGTCTCTAGTATGAAGTATAGCTTGGATATAGTCTATCTCTGTTTTTGTGCCCTTTTTTTTTTTTATTTTCTGGAAAAATCTTTTCCGGCGAGTAAAATTCGCCGGAATTAATTTTTTTTGCGTCATTTTACTTATCTGCGGCGAGTAAGTATCGCCGCAAATAATTATTTCCGCGAAAATAGCCCGCTGGAAATATCCAATCGCGACGATAATTGAAATTCGCTGAGAAAGTGTCAAGTCATTTGCAGGGATTTTCGAACCTTTTGCGACGATTTTGTTTCGTTGCTTTTAGTATTTCTCGACGATTTCGTGTGAACTTGGAGCCCCATTTTTCGACGTTTTTCCTGGCTTTTTGCGGCGAGTAATAATCGCCGAAAATAGTTTTTTTCCAGACGATTTTTTGTCATCGCTACAAATTCTCAGAATCGTCAGTTTAAAATCGTCGACTATGCGGCGATTTAAAAATCGCCGAGAGAGGGTAAAACCAGCGATTTTGGTAGGTATTTTCGACCATTTTGAACGCTGAAAAAGGCCAGATTTCTTGTAGTGAGGATACCAAGCTAAAGCTAAATTAGCCAAAATTAACTCGAATCATTATAAATTAGACGATTAATGATCAAGTCATGATTACGTAAGTGGTTAAAAAATACATTGAATTCGATTCGATTTTTCTTTCAATTAAAATAATAAACTTGATTAAATCAGTCTAAATTGGTCTAACGATTGCTTTGGACATACTTTCTTATATTTTCTAATTAGAATATTATATATAGACACAGTAAACAATATTGGTCTGCTCCAATCCGCAAAAGTTCAAGATCATGTCGGATTGAAAGTCTTAACTCAGTCAGAGTCGATTTTTATTATTGAATAATAAAGAAGAATAGTACTGAGTAGTTTCGACCCAGCTTCCAGTACGTGTTGTCTCTTAACACTTTTTTCCCATGGGAAGACGTTTTTAGTCTCTGGTAGTTGCGTTGTCTTGTCAAGAAGGTTGGCTTAATAATTGCTAACCATGTTTTTTTATTTACTCAGTTTGACATACTTTCTGATCATCTACTCCCCCAATCCCACTATGCTTTATTCACAATTCATGAATTCTCTCATGCCCATGAGGTCTTGTTTCTTCGTCTTTTTTTTTTTTTTAAATAGAGATATAAAAGGAGGAGATGGGACACTACATATAAAAATCTCGTTATAATAATTACAGTACTGCTCGAAAATAAAAATAAAAAATAGTCAAATAAAACTCCACTTCCACTATTTCCATGTTCTAATTCGGAGGAAAATAGTGACATAAGGGATGGTTAGAGACTGGAAGCCACGATGATCGTTTGCAGCACCAAATAAGGACCAACCACCGAGAGGAATGGAGTTGGAGTCATTTTGAAGATGAGCATTGCTATGCATAAGCCTACACACCACACACCAATGTATTTTTTATTTATTTATTATTTATTTTTTAATTTTTTTTTATTTTACTCTTCTTGAAACATTTATATTTTTTTATTCATCATCCATATAATACACATTTAATAAGAGAAATAAATAAAAAAAATAAAAAAAAATTATAGTGTGTGATGTATAGGCTGATGCAACGATTAATTCTTTGAAGATTTGAAGCCAAAGAGTTTATTGGTGTGTCTGTGTGGTAGTTGGAAACTTGGAATCTTGGAGCAGTGGCGGCACGTGGGGCTCATGCAAGGCTTGGGCAGCAAGTGAGCCCCATGCACTGGTCGAACGACGGCTTTTCTTGACTCATTTTATAAATCGGTGCCGGAAAAGTATAATAGTGTGGCGCTCGCTCGTATAGGTTTGGTGGACAAAACAGATGATGAGTATAATTTTTATATATATTAATAATGCACTAGCTCTCATGACATGCATGATACATAATGTTAAGTTTTCTATTTTTCTCTTAATAAGTTTAACAAAAATACAAGAAGAGGAAATTTATTAGGCCTCAATAAAAAATTTATTACAAGAAACAGAGCGTAAGGAAATTAAGAAAATAAAAAAGTTAGACGATGCTAATAGAAACATAATCTAAGGAAAGACAATAAGTGAACTACAAACTCGCAATTTGACGTGGCAACGTGAGATCATTTTGTCGTGTTTGGTGGATATTTCTTTTGCCACTCTTGACGATGAAATGAGATAAAAAGTTTCTATTAGATCATGTAGCTATAGGACTGACAGAGATGTGTCATTTACAATTCACGAGCCGCCTATGTAATTTTTATTTTTAAAAAGCGATAGATTAGGATTGGAGTAATGCTCTGTATATTTATAAGTTGTGTAAGCGCCTATAATAAATTAAATTTTTTTTTGAGATAAGTTGTTGTTGGCAGCAGTTATTTTTACATATAATATATAGTTTTATTTAGATTGTTCATTTCTTAGAATTGAAATTATGAGAAAAAAAAAGGAGAAAGAGAAGAAGCTATATAATGAGTATAAAGTATACATTATTATAATAACTTTTCTCTAACATTATTCAATAAATTAATCAAAATATAAAAAATGAAGAAAACAAACACAACTAATAAACAGTGAATCATCCTAAATAAATAATAAATAAATAAAAGTGGTGGTGGTCACTGGTCCAAACATGGCAGTGCTAATATAAACGTGCCCCAAGGCAACAAAACAAAAACGTTATTTTCAGGGTACGCATCGTGTAAAACGTGCCTCAATAACTAGTACTTTTCAGGGGACCTAAATATATTTATATATATATTTTTTTCTTGTTAAATTAGGTTATATAATACACTTATTTTAATGCATTGATGTAATATTTATTACATTATATTTTTTAAAATAATTAATTTAGAATTGACAATATGATATAAATTATACCAATAAATAATATATAATATTTATTTAACTATTTATTTATTTATTTATTCAAACAAGTGGGAAGAATATCTTGATTCAACAATAGGACAAACAAGGACGAACCACTCAACGTGCCCTTTACTTTACCCTTTTTTTCCTTTAATTTTAATTTTTTCCTCTTATATATATATTTTAATCACTTTGTTTTTAAGCTCTTGTTTTTTATTTTGTCTGTTTATTTTTCAGTAATATAAAATGTTAAAGTTGGAGAGCAGAACCGTGTAAGTGCGCTGGCGATTATTTGGAAAGTGGACGCCGAGTTTTTTTCTTTCTTTTTTGGTTTTTACTACGGCTACCGAGTGGCGGCTCTTTCATGGAACGCGCGCCCAAGAGAGATGGTGACGACGAGAAGTGGGACAGGGGAGTAATACTATCTAAGAGGTCTGATAGCATCACCGCTGGTGACTTCTTTGTGCGAACGTGGGGGTGTGATTGGACAACCCACTATTTTAAGGAAATCCGATTTGACTTACAGTGTGTGATTGGATTGGACAAACATTTTATCTCAAGGAATGCTAACTACAGTTTCTATGTTTCTATATGGAGATTACAATATAAATTTAGATAATTTTATCTAATAAAGAGTTTGTATATATAATTTTTAAATAGAGACTGTAAATAAAATTTCTCTTTTATTTTTTTTATAATGATAAACAACTTGCTACAGAAATGATGCAACAGATGAGGGTGCATTTTACTTTTTATTTATTTACAAAAAATTTATTTATAGTTAGTTTTATGTATTTTTTGTACACTTTATTATTATGATTGATTGTATTATTATTTTTTAACGTAAAATAATTGTTTTAACCAATTACATTAGTTGAGAGTGCAAGAAATACGTAAAAGTAACTGTATGTAATAGAACTCATTTATTTATTATATCCGTCTTTGTGGGTCAAAAATTTAGAAAATTTGTTATACATTAGTTACAATTTATTTTCATACTCCTTACTTGAATTTTTTTTTCTTTATAAAATATTAAATATAAAATAAATAGTAACTTATAAGAAAAATTATTCATATTGATAAATCACGCTTTTAAATTCATAATGCATTATGGGATTATAGTTAGTTTGAAACAACGTTTGTTTGTGCGCTAATATTACCTCTTAAAACTATTCCTTTCTTAACTCAACGTTTGTTGTATATTATGCATCTTAACATTAATCTTTATGGGTCCTAATTTATGTTATAGATGCCTTTAGATAGAATTAGAATTTGGATTAGACTTCAAATCAACTATGCTTTCAAATTCGAAATTCTAAAAATTTTGCTTTTAGTGTAAAATTAAATTCGAATTTAATATATCCAAACACGAAATCTAGATTTGAAAAACTAAAATTCAAACCCTCTACCCTAAATTCTGCCAATGGGAGATTGCAAAATCAAAGCTTAATGAGAATTCATCAAGTAGCTAGAGAGAGAGAGAGAGAGAGAGTTGCATAAGACATGGGAGAGGCTTTAGAATTTTGATGAGAGACACTCCTTTATACAATTCAGGAGTTGGAGATGGAGGCCGAGGTGGTCCATCACCCTATCTACAAAGTATTTGGTAAAGGAATAACTCATCATTTTATATAATGGGTAGATATGATAAGGCAACTTTGTCAAGAATATAATATTTTTAAAATTCTTATCTGATTTAAATTTTAAAATTTTTTAAATTATTTTTAAAAAGTTTTATTTATTATCTTCATATACTAAACACTATATGTTCATTAATTATTATTAACTGCTCTTACAATTCATAAAAAAGAATATCTCATATTATATAAATATCAGGTGTAAAGATAAATAGTGTCCGATGTCGAAAACTATATGAATCCGCCGGCTTTTATCAATAAATTCCCTAAAAAAAAAAAAAACAAAAACCAATGAATCCATTCACCGATTAAATCGGCCGCCCCTTTCGTCGAAACCGCCCCCACACTCTTTTGTGTTTTCTATCTAAAATGAAAGCTCAAATGCATTGCAAATAAATCCCAAACCCAAATCACCCATTTTACTCTCAATTCAACCCGCTCTCTTATTCCCTCCCCACTCCTCAACCTCCACGCATCCACCATCTATCTTCACAGCCTTCATCTCTCTCTCTAAAGCTCAAAGCTCATCTGAGTCTGCTTCATCTCTCTTTCTGCAAAAACCGGAAGACCCCTTTTCCCGTATGCATGGAATGACAGATTATCGGATAACACCGCCGATGAATCTGTGGACGTCCGACGACAACCCATCGGTTATAGAGTCTTTCATGAGCTCGGATCTCTCGTTCTGGCCCACGCCTCCTCCCCCTCCTCCTCAGGCTCAGCAGCTGCAACCTCAATCCTCCGCTTCCACGTCTGCCGACCCTACAAAGGCCCTCCCGCAATCCCAGCCCTCCGTGGCGCTCTTCAACCAGGAGACCCTCCAGCAGCGCCTCCAAGCGCTCATCGAGGGTGCCCGTGAGAGCTGGACCTACGCCATCTTCTGGCAGTCCTCTTACGACTATTCCGGCTCATCCATCTTGGGCTGGGGCGACGGCTACTACAAGGGTGACGATGACAAGTCAAAAGGCAAGGCCAAGACGACGTCGTCTGCTGCAGAGCAGGAACACCGCAAGAAGGTGCTCCGCGAGCTCAATTCTCTGATCTCAGACTCCGCCGCGTCCGCCGCCGACGATTCCGTCGACGAAGAGGTCACCGACACCGAATGGTTCTTCCTGGTGTCCATGACTCATTCCTTCGTCAACGGCGGCGGCCTTGCGGGCCAGGCTTTTTTCAGTACGAGTCCGGTCTGGGTAGCTGGAGCGGACCGCCTGACAGACTCGCCGTGCGAACGCGCCCGTCAAGGGCAGGTATTCGGGCTCAAGACCATCGTGTGCATACCCTCGGCGAACGGCGTTGTGGAGTTGGGCTCCACGGAATTGATTTTACATAGCTCGGATCTGATGAATAAAGTTAGAGTTCTCTTCAATTTCGACAGCCTGGAAATGGGTGGTTCCTGGCCTGTTACCGACCAAGGCGAGAACGACCCATCTTCTCTCTGGATTAACGATCCCACACCGGCGGCTCCTATGGAGATCAAAGATTCGCTTAATAGCACTACTGTACCATCAGTTCCTGGCAGCGCCAACAACGGCCTTCAGATTTCAAAGGCGATTCAGTTTGAGAACCCTAGCTCCAGTAGTTTGACAGAGAACCCCAGCGCGATTCATATGCCAAACACTAACCAAAGCCACCAGCAACGCCAGCAATCGCAGACCCAGAGCTTCTTTACCAGAGAGTTGAACTTTTCGGACTACGGATACGACGGTAGTAGTGTTGTGAAGAATGGGAATTCGAATCAGTTGAAGCCCGGATCGGGGGAGATTTTGAATTTTGGGGAGAGCAAGAGGAGCTCCTATGTTTCGGGCCATTCCCAGTTCGTCGCTCCGGCGGTGGAGGAGAATAACAAGAAGAAGCGGACCCAGTCGAGGGGTAGTAACGAAGAAGGAATGCTTTCTTTTACGTCAGGTGTCATTTTGTCGAACGCCTGTGTGGTGAAGTCGAGCGGAGGCGGCGGCATGGCCGATTCGGAGCACTCCGACCTCGAAGCGTCGGTTGCTAAAGAGGCTGATAGTAGCCGAGTCGTAGACCCGGAGAAGCGGCCTCGAAAACGTGGTCGAAAACCGGCAAACGGGAGAGAAGAACCTCTGAATCACGTGGAAGCAGAGAGGCAGAGAAGAGAGAAGCTCAACCAGAGGTTCTACGCTCTCCGTGCGGTTGTTCCGAACGTTTCGAAAATGGACAAAGCTTCCCTTCTTGGGGACGCAATAATGTATATAAATGAGCTGAAAGGGAAGCTTCAGAGTACGGAGTCGGACAAGGAGGACTTGCAGAAACAATTGGAGGGAGTGAAGAAGGAATTTGCCGGCAAAGACCCGCGCTATCCGGGCTCGGCACCTTCGCCTTCGCTGTCGGATCAAGACTCAAAGACATCGAGATTGATAGACTTAGATATCGACGTGAAGATAATCGGATGGGATGCGATGATCAGGATCCAAAGCAGCAAAAAGCACCACCCGGCCGCGAGGCTGATGGCAGCTTTGAAGGAGTTGGACCTGGACGTGCACCACGCCAGCGTTTCGGTGGTGAACGATTTGATGATCCAACAAGCTACGGTGAAGATGGCTAGTCGGTTTTACACGCAGGAGCAACTCAGGCTAGCGCTAACGGCCAAAGTTGGGGGATAGCCGATAAGCAACCAGAGCAGAGCATTGGTGGGGGAACTGGGAAAGTTGGGGATAGAGAGCTCATATAAAAAAAAGACAAACTTTAGGAGCAGAGATTCTGTGCTATTGGGGTAGTGCTCTGGGACATTTTAAGGCTCCCGGTAGCTGAGAGATCTAGAGAGTGATGATCTCTGTAACATACACTACTACTTCTTCTTCTTTCTTCCTCCTCTTTTGGTAGTCTATAATTCTTTAGTAGTATAGTTGGTGTTGAGGTTATTATTCTGAACTCTTGAGGAGCTAAAATAGTGAACAATTTTCAACTTCCAAGGATGAAGATGCATGAACAGCTCCTTTTTTTTCCTCTTCTTCTTTGTAGGTTATTTCTGTATGTTGTCTATATGTGTATATACATGTCGGTAGATTGATGTCTATTAAAAGTATGGTTTTCTCGCAAATCCTAGTGTTGTGTGCGCATGATATGTTTTCTCTGTTTACATTATTCAAGTCATTCCCCATTCAATTACCTCTTGTTTCAGTGTTGTGGTGGATTGATTTACCGTCTCTCTTTTTTGTCATGTTATCGGATACGTATCGGATTTGGAATTGGACCCAGGCTATTCCCGGCTCGAATACGCGCACGTGGGGACTTTTTGTTGGACAACCTCTGATGTCATAGTTCAACTTTCCTCTCTGGTCATGATTTTTGTTACCTCTGAAAATGAAGGCCATAAGCATTTTGGTCTGAATTAAATATCGAACCGATCATAATTCATGTAGATGTTTCTGAACAAGAAGCATATTGCGCTTTTACGGATAATTGGCACCTAACTCTTTAAAGCTTTGTTTTCGTTAATTTGAGATATTGCACGTTAGCTTCCTACTTGTGGTAACTAGTAACCCTCATGCCTCGTTTGATTTTAAAGATAAGATAAGATTAAATTTAAATAAAATATTATTAGAATATATTTTTTAATATTATATTTATTTTAAAATTTGAAAAAGTTAAATTATTTTTTTTATTTTATATGGAGATTTGAAAAAATTGTAATAATGAGATGTGAAATTTTTAATTGAAAATTTTAAGTTTTGATCTTAAAAACAATCAAGGCCTTAGNATTTGAGATATTGCACGTTAGCTTCCTACTTGTGGTAACTAGTAACCCTCATGCCTCGTTTGATTTTAAAGATAAGATAAGATTAAATTTAAATAAAATATTATTAAAATATATTTTTTAATATTATATTTGTTTTAAAATTTGAAAAAGTTAAATTATTTTTTTTATTTTGTATGAAGATTTGAAAAAGTTGTAATAATGAGATGTGAAATTTTTAATAAAAATTTTAAATTTTGATCTTAAAAACAAACAAGGCCTTAATATCATTTGACGTACCTACGCCGGAGTTTCAGCAACACGCTATATGCCTTTTACTTCTTTTATTGAAGGTGAAGTTGTGGCGGAATATTATGTTTGAACTATTGAAAGCGCCGTCATGTAGCTACCCCAATGTACATATAACATGCATGACGTAGGAAATGCCAATTTTTATTTGTATTCTCTAGGGGTGAGCACCGACTTGTCTATAGGCTTCGATTCGGCTCGGACTTTTCAAAGCGGAATCGAACTTGAGCTTTCATTTTGAGCTTTTTTTAGCTTTATATTTAATCTATTTTAAAAAATAATTTTTTGTAGACTTTTCAATTTTAAATTTTTCAAAAAATTTAAAATTAAAATTAAATCATTCACTATTAATTTATTTCTATACTAATATCTAACTTATTTTTATACTAGATTTATACTATAATATCTAATTACATGTAATCATACTATAACATTACATATTATTTTAGTGTCTAATTACATATTATTATACTAATATCTAACTTAGACTAGATTTTTAATTTTTAATTATATGTTATTATATTTTAGTAAATTAATATATGTGTTATTAACTTATTATGCTAGACTTATTTAAATAATAGTATCTGACTTATTTCTATACTTGATTATGTATGGTACATAGTAATACTATGATGTTTACATATACTAAACTATCATTAGTTTAATTATATTATAGTATAAGTATATTATTTTATAATAATTAGCTTATACTCGTATATCATTAAATTTAACTATATAAGTTCTGGTTATATAATTATGTAACTATACTAATATATATTATAAATATATAGATAAATACATATTTTTATAACATATCTACATTATCAGAGTCGAATTTAGAGTCAGAGTTGGAATTTGAATCATGGCAGAAAGTCGGAGTCGAATCGAATCGGAGTCGGTCCAGTGACACCTCTAACTCCAACTCCAACTATGACTGAATAATTAAAAAAAATCGAACTCTGACTCCATTTTGTCGAAGTCGGAGCGGAGTCAGATTTTCAGGCTTTTGCTCAATCCTAACACTCTCGCCCGTAGTTATATTTTTAAGAGAAGTGTTACAGTTACAAACTGATTTCATAAAAGTAAACTCACAAATTGACATGATTTTATATGATATGTTATATGATTTTATAATTTAACGCATTACATCAAACTCTATTAATTTATGGAATCTTTTTGTGGTTAAAATATTTCTCTATTTTTAAAGNATTATAAATATATAGATAAATACATATTTTTATAACATATCTACATTATCAGAGTCGAATTTAGAGTCAGAGTTGGAATTTGAATCATGGCAGAAAGTCGGAGTCGGTCCAGTGACACCTCTAACTCCAACTCCAACTATGACTGAATAATTAAAAAAAATCGAACTCTGACTCCATTTTGTCGAAGTCGGAGCGGAGTCAGATTTTCAGGCTTTTGCTCAATCCTAACACTCTCGCCCGTAGTTATATTTTTAAGAGAAGTGTTACAGTTACAAACTGATTTCATAAAAGTAAACTCACAAATTGACATGATTTTATATGATATGTTATATGATTTTATAATTTAACGCATTACATCAAACTCTATCAATTTATGGAATCTTTTTGTGGTTAAAATATTTCTCTATTTTTAAAAGTGTATATACATTTTTATTTGAAGTTGATGTTTATTTAGTGCCAAATATTGATATTTTTATTATCATCTTTTAAAAAAGTACAGATTGATTTGACAATGATCGAAGTAAAAAACTTTAAATTAAAAAGATGAGATGATTTGACAAGTTTAAACTTTAAACTATATTTTTATTATCATAGTTTGTTTTCACAAATGAAATGAGAATTGAGATAAAGTTAAAAATTGAATAAAATATTGTTAGAATATATATTTTTAATATTATTATTGTTTGGGATTTGAAAAAGTTGAATTATTTATTTTATTTTGTGTGAAAATTTGATAAAGTTGTAATGATTAGATGAGATAAGATGTAAAAATAGAGGCTAGTATTAATCAAATTAATAGTTTATTATTATCATCTTGAAAGTTTTTATTTGTAACTTGGTGGGGGAGGATATGCCTTTCATATTACTAACATGATATGATTTGATTTGTAAAAAAAAATTTTAACATTCACAATCTTTGAAATAAAATTTTGTCATGTAAGCATTGTGAATGATACATGTCTTCTCCACACCGACTTGCAACTAGAATCACTCTATAATTTTTGCACTTTGTTTTGTAATTTAATTTCTTTGGTTTTGAGGTTTGCACTTTATTTGGCATTTTAAAACCTGATTTTGTGAACCATTGAACAAAGGGAAAAACATGTTTCGCTCTACCTTTGGGCCATACTCCCTTTCAAATGTATGTATAATATTCTTTTTATCCACTTGAAGAAAATATTAACTTGAGCTCAAGTAGGGCAAGCACGAAGTGGAGATGGCATGAGACATGGGCTCAGGAGTGTGAAGCGAAATGAGACAATGGCTGAAACATATCCCTATCTAGGAATTGAAGTTCAGAAGAAGAATGATGTCCTTAATCCTTAAACTTACGAACTTCAATTGTTGGATCCTTAGCTATCACGCACTCAACAAATCAATCAATTTTCACCCATCTAATTTAGCAGCATCATGTGATTTTCTCATCATTCTGACTTTAAAACCAAACAAAATATTGTAATAAAGACTATTCAAGTTGGAGTCTTGGTAATGCATGCTTAGATCGATTTTAGGTTTTAGCAGTAGCATGCGTATATGTAACATATGCATGTTGTTGTATAATGCGGAATAAGTCATGCGCATTAATCTTCTTTCTTTTTTTAATATAGAGATAATTAGGGGTTTGAAAACTTGATTTCCAGAGATTCTTTATATATAAAAGAGGACAACAAATTACCATTTCAAACTCATTACAAAAAAAGGAAATTTGGCCAGGATATATTATTTGCGACGATAATGACCATTTGGAACAAAAATAAATTTATTTTAGTAGGAAATAATCATTTTTCGCAAGAAATAGTTGACAGCATTTAAGCAGTTTTTTTGTAGTGACTTGAGAAGTGTACGTTTTGGCTACAAAATTTTTTTATAAAAATAAATCCACAAACTAACGTGGTTTGATATGATAGTGGTATGTTAGATTATACAAATACTTTTATTATAAAATAGATCTAATGTATCATATACAACCATGCAATCAAGTTTGTAGGATCTCTTTATGGCCATAGCACTTCTCTTCAAATTTTCAGTAGTCATGTGAAAACTCAAAAGATAATCGAACTAATTCCATTTTTCCTCACTCTTGTAGCTTAATATACATATATAAATTCTCAAGAAGGTATAGAGTTTAGGGTTTCTAATCCTGTTGAGAAACACTTTTTATTGATTCTCATTATCTCCTTTTTATACTGAGTTTTATCACTGGTATATCTTATTAAAAAAATCAAGCAAACGAAAAAAAAAAAAATCTAATCAGCTTGCACCTTGAAAGTACAAGCAAAAATTATGGTAAAGAACACTATTTTTTTTATGGGTATGGGGAGATTCATCAATTATATAAACAAGGAATTATTATATTTGCTACTATATATATATATTAATTATAGAGTTCTATATATTCTTATATTCTTTAATTTCCACGAACTTAATCATTGCTCCTTGACAATATTATACATACCAGTACTGTACTCATGTGAAGGCTAGAAATGAAAACAATGAACATGTTTTTGCCATTTCGAGAAACCAATCGAATCGACATTACAAGAGAAATGTCTTTAATTATTAGACCAGATTTTGAATCGCAAAAAATGATCTATGGTAAAAATGACTCTTTTCATGACAAAAAATCTAGTCCAATAAAGGCATATTTATGTTGTTGTACGTGGGGGCGATATGGTATTTAGTTTTATATTCCAGTTTGCTGAAGCAGTACACGTGTTTGATGAAAAGCCTAAATCAGAATGTATTTTGTATTGACATCTCTTACATTTACATCTCTCTCGATATATCATTTGTGAATAATCAGACTGTATTTATAGAGTACAATAACCAATCAGAGAACAACAAATATTTATTCTGGAATACTCTTAATTTGTCAGAGTTAGTTAGGCCACTGTAGCGTGCATAGTAGGTGCATCTTCAGCTGTTGGTGGAGGCAATTTTCCAGAGGACTCGGCATGCACATCATGTGCTAAGGCAGATGCCTCAATGTCCCTCCTCGATCCAAGCGGCAGAATGGTAAGGCTTGATCGCAAATCAGAGAATTGCGTTGTGGAGAGGGGCTTGGTGAGGATGTCCACAATCTTATCCTTGCTTGAGACAAAGGCAACTTCAAGGGCCTTAGCAGCCAGACGATCCCTCACAAAATGATAATCGAGGTCTACATGTTTTGTTCTTGAATGCATTATAGAATTTACAGATAGATATGTAGCACCAATATTATCACAATATAAAGTAGGAGGAAGAGTGAGGAAAAATATCAAGTTCTTTCAATAAGGACCGAAGCCAAATTAACTCATAGGCAGTATTTGCCACTGCCTTATCTTCGGCCTCCGTAGACGAGCGGGCAACAGTGGGCTGTTTCTTAGAGCCCAAGAAACCAAGTGAGGTCTAACATAAACATAGAAACCCCCCGTGGATTTTTTTATCATTGGGGAAACTAACCCAATCAGTATCGGAAAAGGCTGTGAGGGAACATGAGGGAGATGAAGGTGCAGAAAAATATAAGCCATAATGAGCAGTGAATCGAAGGTAGCGAAAGATACACTTAACGGCTTGCCAATGAGGGACCCTAAACCAAGAAAATAGTGCAAATTGCCTAGGTCTTTGACAGGAAAAGAAGTCCGAAGAGCACTGATAAATTCTAAGATAAGAGAAGAAGTTGACCCAGTCACAACAATATCGTCGACATATATTAGAAAAAAAACACAATCCGAGGACTGAGAATAAATGAAGAGTGACGAATATGAATTTGAACGAGAGAACCCTAACGAAATTAATTTAGTACTAAGCTTTGAAAACTAAGCTCTAGGAGCTTGTTTCAATCCATAAATTGACTTTTGTAATTTAAAAATAAAATGAGGGTGATCAGAGTTTACAAACTTAGGTAGCTATTGCATGAAGACGTCCTCCTCCAGGTCCCTGTGTAGGAAGGCGTTTTGGATGTCAAGTTGGTGGAGTGGCCAGTGGTTCTGCATGGCAAGGGAAATAATGAGGTGGATAGTCATTGGTTTGACTACCAGACTGAAGGTCTCGGTGTAGTCCAATCCAGCTTGTTGATGGAATCCTTTGGACATGAGCCTTGCGATGCTCTAGGGTTCTACCATCTCTTGTTTTGGTCTTAAGGACCCACTTGGCACCTATGATATTTTGGGAAGAAGAAGTACAAGGGTCTAGGTCTGATTTTGAAAGAGGGCTTTGAATTCGGTTGCCATGGCATCTCGCCACTCAGCATATTTAGAGGCTTCGGTGAAAGAAGAAGGCTTATCAGGAATTGAACTTGGTATGGTAATAGTGAGAGAAAGGGAGTGATGGGACGAAGATGGCCATGGGATAGAGCCATCAACTATCGGAGAGGACAAGAGATATTATTTTGGGATCGAGTGACCATATGATGGGTGGTGGAGGGCCTGGGAGATGAAGTAGTGGAAGGTAGAGAGGGGGGAGGTGGCGGATTAGGGTTTTGTTCGAAAGAGGAAGAAGAGTCTTCTGAGGGAGGGGAGACGGACTCGAGACTTGAGGAAGGGGGAAGTGGGCTTGAGAGACTGGGAGATGAATTGGGCTCAGCTAATGACAAAGGAGGCCCATTGACAAATAATTGAAGAGGAGGGAGAAGAGGTCGAGAGTTGGAGGAGATTGGGCCTGGAGTAGATGATAAGCCCGAAATAGATTTAAACGAAAATAAGGCCTCGTTAAAGCTCACATCCCGTGAGATATAGAGTCGGCTTGTTGGTAAATGGAGATAGTTATATCCTTTGTGATCTGGGCTATAGCTCATGAAGACACACAACTCAAATCAAACGTCCATTTTATGACGATTAAATGGCCTTAAATTGGGCTAACAAGCTGAGCCGAAAGTGCGTAAAAATGAATAATCTGGTGGAGAGCCAAAAAGAGCTTAAAATGGGGAAATGTGATCGAGTATCTGGATAAGCATACGATTAATAAGGAACATAGCGGCTTGGAAAGCTTCAGCCCAGTATTTTTGAGGGACTGAAGCACGGTTTAAAAGAGAGAGACTAGTCTCAACGATGTGTTGCTAATATATTGTAAAAATGCCAAGACAATAGATGAGATATTTGCTTTGGTATGGAGAGGAAACAACCAAACATACTTTGTAAAATCATCCACTAATGCAAGATAAAAACGATGACTAGAAGTAGATAACACGGGGGCAGGCCCCCATACATCCAAAAATAAGAACTGAAAAGGTTTAGTGGATCGGGATGGGGAAGGACGATGAGGTAAGACATGCGATTTTGCTTGAGCACACGCCCAGCAGTGAGACAGTGCAGATTTGGTTGTGACTGGAAGATTAAACTTGTTGATGGTGTATGAGGTGGTGTGGGTAGAGGGATGCCAGAGCCTGGAGTGCCAAGTGGAAGAGGTCATGCGTTCACCAAGAAATGCAGCGGAAGAGGGAGAAGTGGTAATGCTGGAAACTGAGGATTCGGTGTCTGTGGGAAGGACGTATAAGCCATCCTTAACGGGACCCTGGAGCAGCACCGCCTGAGTATGGATGTCCTTCACACTAAAACCAGAAGAGTTAAAATTCAAAATAAACAGGGTTATCTACGCAGAACTGACGCACAGACAACAAGTTACGCGAAATCAATGGAACATGCAAAAGTTCACGGAGTAGAAAATTGCCATTAGCAATGTGGAGGTGGGCAGTGCCAGTGTGCTGTATGGGAAGAGAGGACCCATCCCCGATGCCGACTTGGTCAGTGCCTTGGTAAGAAACGGAATCCAAATTCAAGTTGGAGAAATCAGATGTGAAATGTGTGGTAGCCGCCGTATCAGGAAACTAGTGGGATGACGAGGGTGTGGGAGGGGGAAAGGCTGTAAAAGTGAGCAGAGAGAGATGGAGGTGGGGGTGATTGGTATGACTGATCAAATCTGTGGTAACAAGAAATGGCAGAATGACCCTCTTTGTTACATACTTGACAGACTGGATGTGAAGAGGAATTGGAGGGATTGAAAGTGGAGGGGGAGGAAAAACGGCCTCGACCATGACGACGGGTATAAGTGGGAAAGGAAGGTTTGGTTGTGGTTGGATTGGCTGAGAGAGGAGTACCGGAGAGTAGGGTCTGGGTTTGATGAAAGAGTCTAGACTCGTGATTAAGAAGATAGCTATAAACTTGAGAAGGAGAGAGAGACTCAGGTCTGGTGTTGATAGAGGTGACCACCAACTCATAGTCAGTGCCCAAACCAGCGAGGAGATAAACAATAAATTCAGAGGAAGGGAGGGATTGCCCAGCTGCACTCACAGATGCAGCTAGAGACTTAGCTCGGTGGAAATATTCAGAGATGGACTCGGCACCTTTGCGAAGAGTGGCCAAACGATAGTGGGTTTGCATGATATGGGTAGACTTCTGGGCTGAAAACAGAGTATGTAGCGTATCCCAGATTTCACGCGAAGTAGTGCAGTCAAGCACTTGTGAGAGAACTGTATCAGTGAGTGAGGAATTGAGAGTATAAATTATAATATAAATTATAAGCTGATCTTGCATTACCCACTTGGTGTATGCTGGGTTACTGTGAGTCTGTGATCATCTACAGTTGGAGGAGGTTTTGGGATTGACCCATCAATATAACCAAAAAGCTGATTGCCCTTAAGGAATGGAAGTATATTTGTGCCTTCCAGAGTAAGTAATTTTCTGTGGAAAGTTTAATGGTGATGAAATGAGAAGCTGAGTTGAGGATTGTAGGGTTGAGGGTGGGAGAAGTTTTATCGGGTTCCACGGTGTAAACGAAGGAAGGAAAGGGATGCAATTCCTACTTACAGCTTTGGTACCATGCTGAAGCAGTACAAATGTTTGATGAAAAGCTTAAACCAGAATGTATTTTGTATTGACATCTCTTACATTTCCATCTCTCTCGATATATCATTTGTGAATAATCAGACTGTATTTATAGAGTACAATAACCAATCAGAGAACAACAAATATTGCACATCATGTGCTAAGGCAGATGCCTCAATACCAGTTTATCTCAAATGTAATAAGCTATATATAAATATATATATAGATATATTATAGCTCAACAATAGTTTTTTTAACGGATTAATTTAAAATCAAGATATAGTTTTATAAGATATTCTTATATTATAAAATAAAGTTTCAAAGGGTTCTAATTCAGGTCATATCTTATTAACACGTATTGTACTCTCATTGAAAGCCATGATGCAGTTGCAGCAGTATCTTATAATTAGCACTTGATTCTGATCTCTCTGATCCCACTCTTCAGAATATTTTTATTCAGGATTGTGACATTTTTAAGTAAGCATATATATGATTTTACGCAAGTATATCATAAAAGAATTGAGGAAGTTGCACATTTTAAGCAAGCATATAATAAAAGATCAAGGAAGTTAGAACTGGCCCTGCAGCTTGCTTATCGCTTCAGCCAATTGAAACAAAAATGAACATCTTGAAAAACAGAACGTCAGAGTAAGAATAATAACCTGTGTTATGACCCCAGAAAAACGCACGTTTACCATGCTTGATGGTTGTTTATGGAAAAAGATGGACTTTTACGTTGCATACCTCCCATCATTGTATATCTCAGATTTGCAAAGAACTAACTTTTTTCCCCTGTTGACATTAAGATATTGTTTCATTCAACCAGAAGGAATATTACCAAAAGCTGTCAGAAACAGTATTAAAGAATAGAGACAACCTCCTAACACAATGAATGAGATAAAATGAATTATGAATAATAATGAAATGATTTGTGCATACAACTGAAATGATTTGAATTAAATGTTTTATGGGATTTTAAGAAAAGAGAGAAAAAATTGAGTAAAAATAATATAAAGTTGAAATATTATTATAATATAATTTTTAATATTATTTTTGTTTTGAGATATGAAAATCTTGAATTGTTTTTTATATTTTTTTTAAAAATTTGAAAAAATTGTAATGATTAGATAATAATTTGATGAAAAAATTAAAAATTTGAAATTGAAAAGTGTTTATATTTATGATGTATGTTTGGATATTGAGATGGGATGTGATGAGATGAGTTGGGAGGATTTTGCTATCGAAACCAGGCCATGATCCCCGACTTTAAGAGCTCTCAAACAATCTTCAGTTTCAAACTTTTGATAGAAAGGTTTTCTACAACCATAGAGCCTTGCTCCCTTTTCAATACAATCTAGTGTTTTGTTCTCTACTAGGAGGTAAACCTTAGGCTCCTAAAAAATCTTGTGAATTTTTCCTACCAAATTAGCAAATACTACAAGAGCAAATTCAATTGACTGTAGAACTAACCCTCCTCTTTCAATGTAGGCAGCTTACCAATTATGCATCCTCCCACGAAAATAGAATATGTAGGGTTAAAACCCTTAAAAGGACAGACCTTTTATCCTTTAACATTTTCTATATGGTTAATGAATATTAAATAATTTCATTATATGTGTGGTCAATAGTGATCCCTTAGATGAAAATTATATAATTAACTTATACAACTATTATATAATATAATATATTATATATTTAAATATTTAAATATATATATACATTCAGTCAGTCTCGATCCAATCAGGTCCAAAAAAATCATACCTCGAGACCAACCAATAAGACTATTAGTTTGGTTAGGTTGGTTTTTTGGTCCAATAAGGAACTGAATATGAAAATTTGTCTTTTTTTCTCACAAAAGGCACATCTTTTGGGCTTGCCAATCTCCAATCAATCGGATGAGACTCTACTTGCAAAGGCAAAGTGGTATAAGCTTAATAATTGTGAAGAGATTGGACAATACCTAAAGTATATTGGGTATTCCATTACTTGTACTTTATAAATATAGCATTAGTTAAACGTTTCTGAATATACTTATATTATTTTGGATCTGTAGTTAGTACTACACCAAGATGAAAGACAGTTGCACCGATAATGTAGAGTGTAGACATTAAAGTGAATTTTCAAGTTGGTTTCACATATGTGTAGGTTACCTTTATATTTCTATGCCACATTTATTATTCTCAACTTAAGCAAGAATATCATTTATGACAGACTTGTTACACTACCCACAGATTCAGCAATTGCGTTCAACAAATTATGATGCAATCTTTGAAGATATATATGCTCTCACATGTGGACTAGATTCACCGGTTGCTTCGTATACTACTTGCATAATGAATGGAATCTTATTCCACATAAAGAATTGAGACAATATTGCCGAATCCAGAATATAATGGGGGTGGTTGTTAATGGTGAACACACTCAATGCTTGTTAATTTCTACGGTGTGTTGATTGACATATTGTAATTTCACTGTATGGGATGATGTCAAATGTTCAAATGTGACTGGTTTAATTGATATCAGTGATAGGAAAAGAGGAATACGTATTGATGACCATCTAACTATTGTCAACACTTCTTGAAAATGGTATACGAATGAGCCATTCGCCCTTGCTTGTCAAGCCTCTCAAGTGTTTTACCTTAAATACACTAGTTTGGGTGGTAATTAGTCCATGATATAAAATGTGACCAATAGGAACATATAACTATACCATTGGTCAACGATGGTGATGATGATGAGGGTTTATTATATAATGATGTTTTTCAAGAGAATGAACCTTCATATATAGAAATCTAATATGATGGCAATGGCATAAGGATTCCCTTGCATAAGTCTGATGGAGAACCACTCCATGTTGCTGAAGTCACAATACTGGAAGATGTAATATCCCATCACAAAGAAAGGACCTAGGCATTGATGATGCCTTCACTGATGAGGAAGATGATGAAAACAATGATAACAATAGTAGTAGCAGCGAAGACAACCTTCAAAAGGATTCTAGAACTTCGTTCGATGATGGTTTGCATCGAAGCAAGTTCTCTACTTATTCTTTTACACAATTTTACAGCTTTTTAACATTAGCTATTTGGTTATAGCTAAACCTATTTCATGAAAGTACTTAACCATAGCATTGCACAAATTTTTTACATGCAAACAGTCTCTAAAGCTATGCTTGACTACCTGATATGTAGAATTTGAAAATTAATGAATGAGTTGGTAGTCATGGTAATAATCAAGCTCAAGTGCTTCATAAGTTTAAAGGTAACCACCCACAACTGGTGGGATCCAAAGAGCTTCTGCTTATTATGGTATGATTCTTGTACCGGGATTTGGTGACACTTTAATCTTCTATGATAAATATTTCTATATATTTTTTCTACAGTATCACCTTATTCCTTTGCGAGCCAATATTGTCTTGAAAAATAGTTATAGTTAATTCGGGCATGTAAGCACTATTAACTCGACAATGTGGTAATTTTCCTAATTCAATGTGTGGTTAGTGTCAATTAGGAAAATTTTTTTGCCACCAAGTGGATCATCACATATTCATGGCCCCAAAATTTTCTAACTAATAACTCCCGCAGAAAATTATTCCAGTTCTTTTCCTGGTGTGCATCTCATCGTGAAAAGCCATCCTTTCTTACCATGAACTCGTTGTGACAACACCTGACATAAGAGAGTCTGATCGTGTTCCTGGCAAAACAAACATGCCCGAAATGGGTTTTTGCCAACGATCATTTGGAGATTTTTTGGGGATTTCACACTGCAGTTTACTTTTTCGATTGATCTCAATGCCTCGCAAATAAAATTATTCTTGAAAATTCAATACCGTGAGTAGTACCAAATTTTTTGCGACAAGCAATATAGTGGAATGGAATCCTTTTGCGGAAAATTACTTCAATGCTTTTTCATGCGTCGAGCTTGCTGGGAAAAGGCTTCCTTTCTTGCAACGGAGTCGTTGCAGCAAAGAGCATAGTAATTGTGATGCTATATTCCTGACGATTTGTTGGCAAAATAAACATGTCAGAAATGAATTTTTGCCACCGTTCCTAGACTTGTTTCAGCAATTGCACACTGTAGCAAAAGGGCACTCCTATTGTAGTGACTCTAGTCACACCTAACTTTACCCTAGGATCGTAGAAAAATTATGGATGTACTCCTCACTTCAAATTTTCCATTGATTCTTATCCTGCATGTGCTGGTCGGAATGTATGTATAACAAGAGCATTCTTTGGGGGCAATTTACTAAGGAAAACTCTATATGCAGTTGATGTGTGTAGTCGGGACGCAATCGTCTGACAATTTGGTCCCACTTTCTTCTTTTTATACTCTCTCTTTCTCTCCCCTTCTTTTTCCTTAGCAGATGGCTTGTTCTTTCTCTCACCCACTCTCACCGAATGCACTCCCACTTTCTCTCTTTGGAGTTTTCTGTATTTTGTGATAGCAATACTTCATGCAATCGAGGAACCCGATCTTGAAGGAGACGCATTCCACAGATCCACCGTTGTTTACAAACCACAACTAGTGATAAGCTCAAACCCCCTAGGATCACCAGCACAGCCTTACTTCAACCACCTAGCAGTGATATGATTTACTCAAGATTTAAAACCAAAAAAAAAACCAGCAAGAGAGAGAGAAGATACCCACTTTAGAATCAAGAGCTATGGTGCTTGCTCCTCATTTTTGCTTAATGGATCTTTCGCAAATGCTCCGATTTACTCAAACTTAAAACTCAAAAAAAAAAAAAAAAACCAGCAAGAGAGAGAGAAGATACCAACTTCAGAATCAAGAGCTATGGCACTTTCTCCTCATTTTTGCCAATATTGTGGAAGAGGATTAATTTATGAGAGCCCTTTGGTTGTTCCTCTTGATTATGAATGGGTTTAGCATTGTCACAAGCTTAATCCAGTAGGCTTCAATTTCTCTTTGCTCAATCCAGTTGGGTTTCTAAGATCTTTTTTTTTTTTCTTTCATTTTGTTCTTATGGTTTTGTTATTTAGGGACAATACAAATCTAAATGTGAGAAACTTTATGGAAGAATCCTTAACAACTCTCAGAGAACCCTTTTAGGCCTCTACTCCTTACCATAATTTTCCAAGATTATGAGAAGATTCCCCAAATGATAATACCATGCAATTAGAACCTTACACGACTGACAAGGCCACTGCCTCTACAAGGGACACCAGCTGCTTTCTAACTGATCTAAATATGCTGCCTGATCTAAATATGATGCCATCTGAGGAGGATTCTAGTTGTTAGATATAGGATGAGCTACATGCTCACTATTTTTCTTCTCCTTCCTAGGGGATCTAGTTTGATAAGACTATTAGACAATCTCTATTATTATTGAAAGCATGATCTTCATGGCCAATTAAGGAGAACTTCGTGGATGTAATTGTATAAAAACTTGGACAAAGTTGCACCGGGTAGGTAGGATTATGAAGTTGCGAGGAAAAAAAGATAGAGAGAGAAAGAAGTACGAAAAAAGAAAAAACAGAAGAAGAAAGAAAAAGAAGAAGGTTTGCTTTTATCTTTTTTATTCAACATAAACTCTTTGTACAGCCCGATTACCTCTCGCTTGTGCATCCCGTTTGTACCTAGCAAGATTGATTTAAAAACCAAAGGTTTTTAAATTGATTGTTTGGGATCGACAAAGCTAGCCACTGCAGATAATTTTTTCTTTCTTGAACTAATTTAATTATTTGGACATGCTTATCTAAATTTATATACAAAGGTTTGAATAATCGAAGGAATATTGCAATTGTAATGCCATTTGCTTTATTTAACATTCTCATAAAGAAAAATGAGCATTTATGACGAGTTATTTATGATGAAAATATACTCATTTTGGCATGAAATAATTATTTTTGTAAAAAATAACTGACAGCAAATAAGGCAGTTTTTTGTAATGAATTATATATATCTATACAAAAAGATATAATAATTAAACCAACCATATATGGACACAATTAACCTCATTGGTCATTATATTTATAGAAAAGTGGGCAAAAACCCACCACCAAACAACAAAATCACATACTATTGAATTTACCACTCTCTAGGACCATATTAATATGATTGAAAATCTTTTTTTTTTAATCTATCTTTATGTTTTTTTTATGATCAGCCTTTTCTTTTCTTTTCTTTATTTGATTTGGATAAACATGCCTCTTCAATCCTATATTAATTATATGAACCCCAAATTAGAACTTCTTACAAACATAGCACCCTAAAATTTTTTATCGTAGACCACTGGATTGGTCTATGGCACAAGTTGTTGAAAGCCAAAATAAGAACTGGTTAAGCTGTCTTTCCGGTTGTCATTTTTCCATGATCCTAACAACCAAAACCAATTTCATATCTAACATGATCTTTATATTCCTATCTCTCTTCTCCTGTTGTCTTCTTCTTCCCGCTTCATGCCTTAAAATCTTCAACCACAAGCCTAGAACTTGACCTCATCCTCCAGCTCCTCCCAGCTTTCTTCCCCATCGACAACAACCCTACTACTTTCTTGGGATACACACACACACACACACACAGCCATGTACCTAAATTGCCTGACATGCAAATATAAGGAGAGTAATACATCGGAGTCTCAGATAGAATTTGACCGAGAAAAATCTAGAGGGGAATGTTGTTGTGTAAAGGTGGAGATCAGGTTCTTGTCAGGGAACATTCATGCATTCTCCTACGAGAATATGAGAAGTGGATTTGTAAAGCCGGGGGAGAAGAAGGTAAGGGTGGGTCATCGTCGGAATTATAGTGAAGGCGCTGTTAGATTTGGAGGCAGCACAGAGCCCAGGTTGGTGAGGAGCTGTGGGATGAGAAGGGATTGGAGCTTGGAGGATTTGGCACATGGGGGAGAGAAGAAAGGGAGAAAATATTGATACATGCATGCATGGTTACAACTTTCTTTTGCTTATCCCTCTTTTCTGTTAATTTGTGACGTTCTTATTCTTCTTAATTAGTATTATGTTTCAACGTACAGATGCACTGGTCGAAGTCGAATCAAGGGGTGGATGGGATCATCAATGTGGTTATGAAAATGATGTTTCAATTAGGTTCTGTACTTCAAAATATTCTCGGCTGTGTAATTAGGCGTACTCGATCCTTTCTAGATGCATGGCTATTTAAATCTTGCGTATGTAGTGTCATATGCAAGAAGTGGTCAAGAATTTTCACGCCTTCATCCCAGAAAAAGAAAGAAAGAAAGTGGCAAGAATCACCGTTTGAGATATGATCACCATAGAAATGGTTTCATGGCTATAATAATGCTCTTTCCATTAGTATTCTTCATGCTTGGAACTATTACCATGCTCAGCTGTGGTGTAATGGTTTGGTTTGACCATCAGCTGCCGTTGCCCTTTGGTGTTGTATAGGAATAGCGTTCTGACTCCAAATCCTTTCTTTAATATGACTAAATGTGCAGTTTGTTTTTATGGGGTATACCCCTAAGACAATAAAACCCAGGATTTTTCAGTGATGCATACTTTTATTCCCTTTTTGATAAGATAATTGCTACAAGAGAGGCCATCAATAATCAGGAGATCGTATTGCAGGTAAAAATAAGTTGCTCCTGCAAAAATAATAAAAATAACTAAATGAATAAATCATTAAAAAACAAAGAAGATGATCAAAGCATATCCCAAAGGGAAACGTAGAAAGCACCTTGCTCTTTCACAAGACCTTATTTAGAGAGTTCCAAAGCAACTTACTTTAACAATTAACATTATAAACGGAAGTAGTACAGAGTCCACACAGTTATACACCTATGATTTATCAAAATAATTGAAATTCAAAGATATGACATGGAAACGTAATTTACTTGGCCTTTAATGCACGGTAACAAGACACTATTTTCATATATATTCACGATTCATGTTTATTTGATCTTACATGAATTACGTCATACATTCTGATCATTCTTGACCATATGATACCAGCCTGAAAACTAAAGCGGGATTCTCCCACCGTCAGAACCTGGCAGTAACCTAATGGTAACTTTTCTTCGCATATTCTGAATGCCCTTCATCTGCAACATCAAAGGTTTTGAAAAAGTGATAAAAAAATGAGAACTAAAACTTTTCCCACAAACAACTTCTTCAGTTAGCATAATAACATCACAAGTGTTTTGAGCCACTAAAACTTCAGAACTGTCTGAAACATCACAATGAGTTATCTGACACTCTAATTGTATGATGTTGCACCCTACAGGTTGGTAACCACTCTAGCATTTTTTCTTTCTTGCATCTCCTTTCCAATCTCTTCGACCACCGATAGTTCTATGCATTTCAGAATTGACCAGGCTATGGNAGGAAATTTGGCCAGGATATATTATTTGCGACGATAATGACCATTTGGAACAAAAATAAATTTATTTTAGTAGGAAATAATCATTTTTCGCAAGAAATAGTTGACAACATTTAAGCAGTTTTTTTGTAGTGACTTGAGAAGTGTACGTTTTGGCTACAAATTTTTTTTATAAAAATAAATTCACAAACTAACGTGGTTTGATATGATAGTGGTATGTTAGATTATACAAATACTTTTATTATAAAATAGATCTAATGTATCATATACAACCATGCAATCAAGTTTGTAGGATCTCTTTATGGCCATAGCACTTCTCTTCAAATTTTCAGTAGTCATGTGAAAACTCAAAAGATAATCGAACTAATTCCATTTTTCCTCACTCTTGTAGCTTAATATACATATATAAATTCTCAAGAAGGTATAGAGTTTAGGGTTTCTAATCCTGTTGAGAAACACTCTTTATTGATTCTCATTATCTCCTTTTTATACTGAGTTTTATCACTGGTATATCTTATTAAAAAAATCAAGCAAACGAAAAAAAAAAAAATCTAATCAGCTTGCACCTTGAAAGTACAAGCAAAAATTATGGTAAAGAACACTATTTTTTTTATGGGTATGGGGAGATTCATCAATTATATAAACAAGGAATTATTATATTTGCTACTATATATATATATATTAATTATAGAGTTCTATATATTCTTATATTCTTTAATTTCCACGAACTTAATCATTGCTCCTTGACAATATCATACATACCAGTACTGTACTCATGTGAAGGCTAGAAATGAAAACAATGAACACGTTTTTGCCATTTCGAGAAACCAATCGAATAGACATTACAAGAGAAATGTCTTTAATTATTAGACCAGATTTTGAATCGCAAAAAATGATCTATGGTAAAAATGACTCTTTTCATGACAAAAAATCTAGTCCAATAAAGGCATATTTATGTTGTTGTACGTGGGGGCGATATGGTATTTAGTTTTTTATTCCAGTTTGCTGAAGCAGTACAAGTGTTTGATGAAAAGCCTAAATCAGAATGTATTTTGTATTGACATCTCTTACATTTACATCTCTCTCGATATATCATTTGTGAATAATCAGACTGTATTTATAGAGTACAATAACCAATCAGAGAACAACAAATATTTATTCTGGAATACTCTTAATTTGTCAGAGTTAGTTAGGCCACTGTAGCGTGCATAGTAGGTGCATCTTCAGCTGTTGGTGGAGGCAATTTTCCAGAGGACTCGGCATGCACATCATGTGCTACGGCAGATGCCTCAATATCCCTCCTCGATCCAAGCGGCAGAATGGTAAGGTTTGATCGCAAATCAGAGAATTGCGTTGTGGAGAGGGGCTTGGTGAGGATGTCCGCAATCTTATCCTTGCTTGAGACAAAGGCAACTTCAAGGGCCTTAGCAGCCAGACGATCCCTCACAAAATGATAATCGAGGTCCACATGTTTTGTTCTTGAATGCATTATAGGATTTACAGATAGATATGTAGCACCAATGTTATCACAATATAAAGTAGGAGGAAGAGTGAGGAAAAATATCAAGTTATTTCAATAAGGACCGAAGCCAAATTAAGTCATAGGCAGTATTTGCCACTGCCTTATCTTTGGCCTCCGTAGACGAGCGGGCAACAGTGGGCTATTTCTTAGAGCCCAAGAAACCAAGTGAGGTCAAACATAAACATAGAAACCCCCCGTGGATTTTTTTATCATTGGGGCAACTAACCCAATCAGTATCGGAAAAGGCTGTGAGGGAACATGAGGGAGATGAAGGTGCAAAAAAATATAAGCCATAATGAGCAGTGAATTGAAGGTAGCGAAAGATACACTTAACGGCTTGCCAATGAGGGACCCTAAACCAAGAAAATAGTGCAAATTGCCTAGGTCTTTGACAGGAAAAGAAGTCTGAAGAGCACTGATAAATTCTAAGATAAGAGAAGAAGTTGACCCAGTCACAACAATATTGTCGACATATATTAGAAAAAAACACAATCCGAGGACTGAGAATAAATGAAGAGTGACGAATATGAATTTGAACGAGAGAACCCTAACGAAATTAATTTAGTACTAAGCTTTGAAAACTAAGCTCTAGGAGCTTGTTTCAATCCATAAATTGACTTTTGTAATTTAAAAATAAAATGAGGGTGATCAGAGTTTACAAACCTAGGTAGCTATTGCATGAAGACATCCTCCTCCAGGTCCCTGTGTAGGAAGGCGTTTTGGATGTCAAGTTGGTGGAGTGGCCAGTGGTTCTGCATGGCAAGGGAAATAATGAGGTGGATAGTCATTGGTTTGACTACCAGAATGAAGGTCTCGGTGTAGTCCAATCCAGCTTGTTGATGGAATCCTTTGGACATGAGCCTTGCGATGCTCTAGGGTTCCACCAGCTCTTGTTTTGGTCTTAAGGACCCACTTGGCACCTATGATATTTTGGGAAGAAGAAGTACAAGGGTCTAGGTCTGATTTTGAAAGAGGGCTTTGAATTCGGTTGCCATGGCATCTCGCCACTCAGCATATTTAGAGGCTTCGGTGAAAGAAGAAGGCTTATCAGGAATTGAACTTGGTATGGTAATGTTGAGAGAAAGGGAGTGATGGGACGAAGATGGCCATGGGATAGAGCCATCAACTATCGGAGAGGACAAGAGATATTATTTTGGGATCGAGTGACCATATGATGGGTGGTGGAGGGCCTAGGAGATGAAGTAGTGGAAGGTAGAGAGGAGGGAGGTGGTGGATTAGGGTTTTGTTCGAAAGAGGAAGAAGAGTCTTATGAGGGAGGGGAGACGGACTCGAGACTTGAGGAAGGGGGAAGTGGGCTTGAGAGACTGGGAGATGAATTGGGCTCAGCTGATGACAAAGGAGGCCCATTGACAAATAATTGAAGAGGAGGGAGAAGAGGTCGAGAGTTGGAGGAGATTGGGCCTGGAGTAGATGATAAGTCCGAAATAGATTTAAACGAAAATAAGGCCTCGTTAAAGCTCACATCCCGTGAGATATAGAGTCGGCTTGTTGGTAAATGGAGATAGTTATATCCTTTGTGATCTGGGCTATAGCTCATGAAGACACACAACTCAAATCAAAGGTCCATTTTATGACGATTAAATGGCCTTAAATTGGGCCAACAAGCTGAGCCGAAAGTGCGTAAAAATGAATAATCTGGTGGAGAGCCAAAAAGAGCTTAAAATGGGGAAATGTGACCGAGTATCTGGATAAGCATACGATTAATAAGGAACATAGTGGCTTGGAAAGCTTCAGTCCAGTATTTTTGAGGGACTGAAGCACGGGTTGAAAGAGAGAGACTAGTCTCAACGATGTGTTGCTAATATATTGTAAAAATGCTAAGACAATAGATGAGATATTTGCTTTGGTATGGAGAGGAAACAACCAAACATACTTTGTAAAATCATCCACTAATGCAAGATAAAAACGATGACTAGAAGTAGATAACACGGGGGCAGGCCCCCATACATCCAAAAATAAGAACTGAAAAGGTTTAGTGGATCGGGATGGGGAAGGATGATGAGGTAAGACATGCGATTTTGCTTGAGCACACGCCGAGCAGTGAGACAGTGCAGATTTGGTTGTGACTGGAAGATTAAACTTGTTGATGGTGTATGAGGTGGTGTGGGTAGAGGGATGCCAGAGCCTGGAGTGGCAAGTGGAAGAGGTCATGCGTTCACCAAGAAATGCAGCGGAAGAGGGAGAAGTGGTAATGCTGGAAACTGAGGATTCGGTGTCTGTGGGAAGGACGTATAAGCCATCCTTAACGGGACCCTGGAGCAGCACCGCCTGAGTATGGATGTCCTTCACACTAAAACCAGAAGAGTTAAAATTCAAAATAAATAGGGTTATCTACGCAGAACTGACGCACAGACAACAAGTTACGCGTAATCAATGGAACATGCAAAAGTTCACGGAGTAGAAAATTGCCATTAGCAATGTGGAGGTGGGCAGTGCCAGTGTGCTGTATGGGAAGAGAGGACCCATCCCCGATGCTGACTTGGTCAGTGCCTTGGTAAGAAACGGAATCCAAATTCAAGTTGGAGAAATCAGATGTGAAATGTGTGGTAGCCGCCGTATCAGGAAACTAGTGGGATGACGAGGGTGTGGGAGGGGGAAAGGCTGTAAAAGTGAGCAGAGAGAGATGGAGGTGGGGGTGATTGGTATGACTGATCAAATCTGTGGTAACAAGAAATGGCAGAATGACCCTCTTTGTTACATACTTGACAGACTGGATGTGAAGAGGAATTGGAGGGATTGAAAGTGGAGGGGGAGGAAAAACGGCCTCGACCATGACGACGGGTATAAGTGGGAAAGGAAGGTTTGGTTGTGGTTGGATTGGCAGAGAGAGGAGTACCGGAGAGTAGGGTCTGGGTTTGATGAAAGAGTCTAGACTCGTGATTAAGAAGATAGCTATAAACTTGAGAAGGAGAGAGAGACTCAGGTCTGGTGTTGATAGAGGTGACCACCAACTCATAGTCAGTGCCCAAACCAGCGAGGAGATAAACAATAAATTCAGAGGAAGGGAGGGATTGCCCAGCTGCACTTACAGATGCAGCTAGAGACTTAGCTCGGTGGAAATATTCAGAGATGGACTCGGCACCTTTGCGAAGAGTGGCCGAACGATAGTGGGTTTGCATGATATGGGTAGACTTCTGGGCTGAAAACAGAGTATGTAGCGTATCCCAGATTTCACGCGAAGTAGTGCAGTCAGGGCCGGCTCTTCGCAAGTTAGGCAATTGCCTAAGGCACCTAGTGGAAGAAGGTCCAAAAAAAATTAAGTAGAAATATTTAAATTGAAAAAAAAAATCTAATTAAAAAAATTAATTAACTTAATGAGAATCAAAAGTACCAAATAGATATATGTCATTATTAGTTTTGAAAGTATCCCACATAATAATTATTTTAAGTACTCTCATTCTAAGAATAGACTTCTTTTTTGTCATTATTAATTTAATATATAATGTAAAAATTATAAATAGTAAAATCTAAATTTCAAGTGTTCATAATTTTTTTTTGTATATCCTTTGTAGAGGTAAGGGCCCACTTTCCCAAATGTGTATGTTATTTATATAACTTTATTGATAATAATAATTATAATTGCTTCTATGACTTATTTGGATACTAAGAATATATCATGATATTTGTAAATAGTAATAAAATAGTTTGTGAATAGTAGTGAAATAGTTTGAATTAAAGTGTTTTATTAGATTTTGAAAAATGAGAGAGAAAAAATAGAATTTGAGAACATCAATAGCTAAGAACAATTATGTTCCCAAGGGCTCCAAGAGTCTAAAGTACAGTCTTGTAAAACTAGATTCGATAAAATCCTCTCTAAGTCTTATTTTTTCTAATAAAGATTAAATCGGTTATTAGTTGAAAAGATGGTATGAAATCTTAATCAATAATTTTACTTTGTAAAACGATAGGAATTATTTTTAAATAAGAATCTAATATAAAATTAAAATTAATATATTTATTTTATAAAAAAAATTAATATATTTAATTTTACTTAAAAAAAAAAGCCTCAATAAAAATTTTAGCCTTACCCTAAATCTATTGAGCCGGCCCTGAGTGCAGTCAAGCACTTGTGAGAGAACTGTATCAGTGAGTGAGGAATTGAGAGTATAAATTATAAGCTGATCTTGCATTACCCACTTGGTGTATGCTGGGTTACTGTGAGTCTGTGATCATCTACAGTTGGAGGAGGTTTTGGGATTGACCCATCAATATAACCAAAAAGCTGATTGCCCTTAAGGAATGGAAGTATATTTGTGCCTTCCAGAGTAAGTAAATTTCTGTGGAAAGTTTAATGGTGATGAAATGAGAAGCTGAGTTGAGGATTGTAGGGTTGAGGGTGGGAGAAGTTTTGTCGGGTTCCACGGTGTAAACGAAGAAGGAAAGGGACGCAAGTCCTACTTACAGCTTTGGTACCATGCTGAAGCATTACAAATGTTTGATGAAAAGCTTAAATCAGAATGTATTTTGTATTGACATCTCTTACATTTCCATCTCTCTAGATATATCATTTGTGAATAATCAGACTGTATTTATAGAGTACAATAACCAATCAGAGAACAACAAATATTGCACATCATGTGCTAAGGCAGATG
This sequence comes from Pterocarya stenoptera, assembly GCA_003123785.1. Lineage (NCBI taxonomy): Eukaryota > Viridiplantae > Streptophyta > Magnoliopsida > Fagales > Juglandaceae > Pterocarya > Pterocarya stenoptera. The sequence continues at coordinate 17,036 of QEOT01002856.1, read as the reverse complement.
CCTCAATACCAGTTTATCTCAAATGTAATAAGCTATATATAAATATATATAGATATATTATAGCTCAACAATAGTTTTTTTATTGGATTAATTTAAAATCAAGATATAGTTTTATAAGATATTCTCATATTATAAAATAAAGTTTCAAAGGGTTCTAATTCAGGTCATATCTTATTAACACGTATTGTACTCTCATTGAAAGCCATGATGCAGTTGCAGCAGTGTCTTATAATTAGCACTTGATTCTGATCTCTCTGATCCCACTCTTCAGAATATTTTTATGCAGGATTGTGACATTTTTAAGTAAGCATATATATGATTTTACGCAAGTACATCATAAAAGAATTAAGGAAGTCGCACATTTTAAGCAAGCATATCATAAAAGATCAAGGAAGTTAGAACTGGCCCTGCAGCTTGCCTATCGCTTCAGCCAATAGAAACAAAAATAAACATCTTGAAAAATAGAACGTCAGAGTAAGAATAATAACCTGTGCTATGACCCAGAAAAACGCATGTTTACCATGCTTGATGGTTGTTTATGGAAAAACATGGACTTCTACATTGAATACCTCCCATCATTGTATATCTCAGATTTGCAAAGAACTAACTTTTTTCCCCTGTTGACAATAAGATATTGTTTCATTCAACCAGAAGGAATATTACCAAAAGCTGTCAGAAACGGTACTGAAGTATAGAGACAACCTCCTAACACAGTGAATGAGATAAAATGAATTGTGAATCATAATGAAATGATTTGTGCATTCTATTGAAATGATTTGAGTTAAATGTTTTATGGGATTTTGAAAAAAGAGAGAAAAAATTAAGTAAAAATATTATTAGAATATAATTTTTAATATTATTTTTGTTTTGGGATTTGAAAATCTTGAATTATTTTTTGTGTTTTGTTTGGAAGTTTGAAAAAGTTGTAATGATTAGGTAATAATTTGATGAACAAATTGAAAAATTGAAATTGAAAAATATTTATATTTGTGGTGTATGTTTGGATATTGAGATGGGATGGGATGAGATGAGTTGGGAGGATTTTGCTATCTAAACCAGGCCTAATGACCCCTGACTTTAAGAGCTCTCAAACAATCTTCAGGCCTAATGATCCCTGACTTTAAGAGCTCTCAAACAATCTTCAGTTTCAAACTTTTGATAGAAAGGTTTTCTACAACCATAGAGCCTTGCTCCCTTTTCAATATAATCTAGTGGTTTTGTTCTCTACTAGGTGGTAAACCTTAGGCTCCTAAAAATTCTTGTGAATTTTTCCTACCAAATTAGCAAATACTACAAGAGCAAATTCAATTGACTGGAGAACTAACCCTCCTCTTTCAATGTAGGCAGCTTACCAATTATGCATCCTCCCACGAAAATAGAATATGTAGGGTTAAAACCCTTAAAAGGACAGACCTGTTATCCCAAGTTAACTGCTTTGCAGGCTCAAGGAAATCCAACAAGCAATAGCTGGGTGCAAAGTGCGAACACTTTCACCTGTGGACTCCAGCCATTATTGGGCTTCCATCAGTTTCAAGCGCAACAACCAATTTTCAGAGCACTTTTTTTTAGACTTCACCCATAAATTGGGCGAACCGTTTTGCTTAGACTCGTGACTCTTGCTTCGATGAGTACCATGTTAGATTATTACTTATTCCAAAAAGTTTGAATTGATGGAAAAAAATCAATTTCATTTTCTATATTATGCCTTAGCAATAAACTGTCCCCTTGGGGTACGAAAATAAGCCTCTGCTATACTCTATCCAGATCAAATATTTGATACATAATTTAAGATGAAAAATAATATTGCTTTAAAATGAACTAACCCGACCCTCACTACACGGACTGTCCTTTTGCCACAGTTTATTTTACTGTAGAGGCCGATTTGCCGCAATTAGGAGTGTAATCAATTCAGTTGGTCTATTCAATCCATGAATATTTTTTTCTCTTTTTGATAGAAAAGTTAATATAAAAAATTAATTAAATTAGTAAAATTAAAATTAAGTGATCTCTTTAACATTTTCTATATGGTTAATGAATATTAAATAATTTCATTATATGTGTGGTCAATGGTGATACCTTAGATGAAAATTATATAATTAACTTATACAACTATTATATAATATAATATATTATATATTTTAATATTTAAATATATATATACATTCAGTCACTCTCGGTCCAATCAGGTCCAAAAAAATCATACCTCGAGACCGACCAATAAGACTATTAGTCTGGTTAGGTTGGTTTTTTGGTCCAATAAGGAACTGAATATGAAAATTTGTCTTTTCTTCTCACAAAAGGCACATCTTTTGGGCTTGCCAATCTCCAATCAATCGGATGAGACTCTACTTGCAAAGGCAAAGTGGTATAAGTTTAATAATTGTGAAGAGATTGGACAATACCTAAAGTATATTGGGTATTCCATTACTTGTACTTTATAAATATAGCATTAGTTAAACGTTTCTGAATATACTTATATTATTTTGGATCTGTAGTGAGTACTACACCAAGATGAAAGACAGTTGCACCGATAATGTAGAGTGTAGACATTAAAGTGAATTTTCAAGTTGGTTTCACATATGTGTAGGTTACCTTTATATTTCTATGCCACATTTATTATTCTCAACTTAAGCAAGAATATCATTTATGACAGACTTGTTACACTACCCACAGATTCAGCAATTGCGTTCAACAAATTATGATGCAATCTCTGAAGATATATATGCTCTCACATGTGGACTAGATTCACCGGTTGCTTCGTATACTACTTGCATAATGAATGGAATCCTATTCCACATAAAGAATTGAGACAATATTGCCGAATCCAGAATATAATGGGGGTGGTTGTTAATGGTGAACACACTCAATGCTTGTTAATTTCTACGATGTGTTGATTGACATATTGTAATGACACTGTATGGGATGATGTCAAATGTTCAAATGTGACTGGTTTAATTGATATCAGTGATAGGAAAAGAGGAATACGTATTGATGACCATCTAACTATTGTTAACACTTCTTGAAAATGGTATACGAATGAGCCATTCGCCCTTGCTTGTCAAGCCTCTCAAGTGTTTTACCTTAAATACACTAGTTTGGGTGGTAATTAGTCCATGATATAAAATGTGACCAATAGGAACATATAACTATACCATTGGTCAACGATGGTGATGATGATGAGGGTTTATTATATAATGATGTTTTTCAAGAGAATGAACCTTCATATATAGAAATCTAATATGATGGCAATGGCATAAGGATTCCCTTGCATAAGTCTGATGGAGAACCACTCCATGTTGCTGAAGTCACAATACTGGAAGATGTAATATCCCATCACAAATAAAGGACCTTGGCATTGATGATGCCTTCACTGAAGAGGAAGATGATGAAAACAATGATAACAATAGTAGTAGCAGTGAAGACAACCTTTAGAAGGATTCTAGAACTTCGTTCGATGATGGTTTGCATCGAAGCAAGTTCTCTACTTATTCTATTACTCAATTTTACAGCTTTTTAACATTAGCTATTTGGTTATAGCTAAACCTATTTCATGAAAGTACTTAAGCATAGCATTGCACAAATTTTTTACATGCAAACAGTCTCTAAAGCTATGCTTGACTACCTGATATGTAGAATTTGAAAATTAATGAATGAGTTGGTAGTCATGGTAATAATCAAGCTCAAGTGCTTCATAAGTTTAAAGGTAACCACCCACAACTGGTGGGATCCAAAGAGCTTCTGCTTATTATGGTATGATTCTTGTACCGGGATTTGGTGACACTTTAATCTTCTATGATAAATATTTCTATATATTTTTTCTACAGTATCACCCTATTCCTTTGCGAGCCAATATTGTCTTGAAAAATAGTTATAGTTAATTCGGGCATGTAAGCACTATTAACTCGACGATGTGGTAATTTTCCTAATTCCATGTGTGGTTAGTGTCAATTAGGAAAATTTTTTTGCCACCAAGTGGATCATCACATATTCATGGCCCCAAAATTTTCTAACTAATAACTCCTGCAGAAAATTATTCCAGTTCTTTTCCTGGTGTGCATCTCATCGTGAAAAGCCATCCTTTCTTACCATGAACTCGTTGTGACAACACCTGACATAAGAGAGTCTGATCGTGTTCCTGGCAAAACAAACATGCCCGAAATGGGTTTTTGCCTACGATCATTTGGATTGTTTTTGGGGATTTCACACTGCAGTTTACTTTTTCGATTGATCTCAATGCCTCGCAAATAAAATTATTCTCGAAAATTCAATACCGTGAGTAGTACCAAATTTTTTGCGACAAGCAATATAGTCGGATGGAATCCTTTTGCGGAAAATTACTTCAATGCTTTTTCATGCGTCGAGCTTGCTGGGAAAAGGCTTCCTTTCTTGCAACGAAGTCGTTGCAGCAAAGAGCATAGTAATTGTGATGCTATATTCCTGACGATTTGTTGGCAAAATAAACATGTCAGAAATGAATTTTTGCCACCGTTCCTAGACTTGTTTCAGCAATTGCACACTGTAGCAAAAGGGCACTCCTATTGTAGTGACTCTAGTTACACCTAACTTTACCCTAGGATCGTAGAAAAATTATGGATGTACTCCTCACTTCAAAATTTCCATTGATTCTTATCCTGCATGTGCTGGTCGGAATGTATGTATAACAAGAGCATTCTTTGGGGGCAATTTACTAAGGAAAACTCTATATGCAGTCGATGTGTATAGTCGGGACGCAATCGTCTGACAATTTGGTCCCACTTTCTTCTTTTTATACTCTCTCTTTCTCTCCCCTTCTTTTTCCTCAGCAGATGGCTTGTTCTTTCTCTCACCCACTCTCACCGAATGCACTCCCACTTTCTCTCTTTGGAGTTTTCTGTATTTTGTGATAGCAATACTTCATGCAATCGAGGAACCCGATCTTGAAGGAGACGCATTCCACAGATCCATCGTTGTTTACAAACCACAACTAGTGATAAGCTCAAACCCCCTAGGATCACCAGCACAGCCTTACTTCAACCACCCAGCAGTGATATGATTTACTCAAGACTTAAAACCAAAAAAAAAAAAAAAAACCAGCAAGAGAGAGAGAAGATACCCACTTTAGAATCAAGAGCTATGGTGCTTGCTCCTCATTTTTGCTTAATGGATCTTTCGCAAATGCTCCGATTTACTCAAACTTAAAACTCAAAAAAAAAAAAAAAAACCAGCAAGAGAGAGAGAAGATACCAACTTCAGAATCAAGAGCTATGGCACTTTCTCCTCATTTTTGCCAATATTGTGGAAGAGGATTAATTTATGAGAGCCCTTTGGTTGTTCCTCTTGATTATGAATGGGTTTAGCATTGTCACAAGCTTAATCCAGTAGGCTTCAATTTCTCTTTGCTCAATCCAGTTGGGTTTCTAAGATCTTTTTTCTTTTCTTTCATTTTGTTCTTATGGTTTTGTTATTTAGGGACAATACAAATCTAACTGTGAGAAACTTTATGGAAGAATCCTTAACAACTCTCAGAGAACCCTTTTAGGCCTCTACTCCTCACCATAATTTTCCAAGATTATGAGAAGATTCCCCAAATGATAATACCATGCAATTAGAACCTTACACGACTGACAAGGCCACTGCCTCTACAAGGGACACCAGCTGCTTTCTAACTAATCTAAATATGCTGCCTGATCTAAATATGATGCCATCTGAGGAGGATTCTAGTTGTTAGATATAGGATGAGCTACATGCTCACTATTTTTCTTCTCCTTCCTAGGGGATCTAGTTTGATAAGACTATTAGACAATCTCTATTATTACTGAAAGCATTATCTTCATGGCCAATTAAGGAGAACTTCGTGGATGTAATTGTATAAAAACTTGGACGAAGTTGCACCGGGTAGGTAGGATTATGAAGTTGCGAGGAAAAAAAGATAGAGAGAGAAAGAAGTACGAAAAAAGAAAAAACAGAAGAAGAAATAAAAAGAAGAAGGTTTGCTTTTATCTTTTTTATTCAACATAAACTCTTTGTACAGCCCGATTACCTCTCGCTTGTGCATCCCGTTTGTACCTAGTAAGACTGATTTAAAAACCAATTGCAATTCTTGCTCTTATTCTTGAAATTGATTGTTTGGGATCGACAAAGCTAGCCACTGCAGATAATTTTTTATTTCTTGAACTAATTTAATTATTTGGACATGCTTATCTAAATTTATATACAAAGGTTTGAATAATCGAAGGAATATTGCAATTGTAATGCCATTTGCTTTATTTAACATTCTCATAAAGAAAAATGAGCATTTATGACGAGTTATTTGTGATGAAAATATACTCATTTTGGCATGAAATAATTATTTTTGTAAAAAATAACTGACAGCAAATAAGGCAGTTTTTTGTAATGAATTATATATATCTATACAAAAAGATATAATAATTAAACCAACCATATATGGACACAATTAACCTCATTGGTCATTATATTTATAGAAAAGTGGGCAAAAACCCACCACCAAACAACAAAATCACATACTATTGAATTTACCACTCTCTAGGACCATATTAATATGATTGAAAATCTTTTTTTTTTTTAATCTATCTTTATGTTTTTTTTATCAGCCTTTTCTTTTCTTTTCTTTATTTGATTTGGATAAACATGCCTCTTCAATCCTATATTAATTATATGAACCCCAAATTAGGACTTCTTACAAACATAGCACCCTCAAATTTTTATCGTAGACCACTGGATTGGTCTATGGCACAAGTTGTTGAAAGCCAAAATAAGAACTGGTTAAGCTGTCTTTCCGGTTGTCATTTTTCCATGATCCTAACAACCAAAACCAATTTCATATCTAACATGATCTTTATATTCCTATCTCTCTTCTCCTGTTGTCTTCTTCTTCCCGCTTCATGCCTTAAAATCTTCAGCCACAAGCCTAGAACTTGACCTCATCCTCCAGCTCCTCCCAGCTTTCTTCCCCATCGACAACAACCCTACTACTTTCTTGGGATACACACACACACACACACACACACACAGCCATGTACCTAAATTGCCTTACATGCAAGTATAAGGAGAGTAATACATCGGAGTCTCAGATAGAATTTGACCGAGAAAAATCTAGAGGGGAATGTTGTTGTGTAAAGGTGGAGATCAGGTTCTTGTCAGGGAACATTCATCCATTCTCCTACGAGAATATGAGAAGTGGATTTGTAAAGCCGGGAGAGAAGAAGGTAAGGGTGGGTCATCGTCGGAATTATAGTGAAGGCGCTGTTAGATTTGGAGGCAGCACAGAGCCCAGGTTGGTGAGGAGCTGTGGGATGAGAAGGGATTGGAGCTTGGAGGATTTGGCACATGGGGTAGAGAAGAAAGGGAGAAAATATTGATACATGCATGCATGGTTACAACTTTCTTTTGCTTATCCCTCTTTTCTGTTAATTTGTGACGTTCTTATTCTTCTTAATTAGTATTATGTTTCAACGTACAGATGCACTGGTCGAAGTCGAATCAAGGGGTGGATGGGATCATCAATGTGGTTATGAAAATGATGTTTCAATTAGGTTCTGTACTTCAAAATATTCTCGGCTGTGTAATTAGTCGTACTCGATCCTTTCTAGATGCATGGCTATTTAAATCTTGTGTACGTAGTGTCATATGCAAGAAGTGGTCAAGAATTTTCACGCCTTCATCCCAGAAAAAGAAAGAAAGAAAGTGGCAAGAATCACCGTTTGAGATATGATCACCATAGAAATGGTTTCATGGCTATAATAATGCTCTTTCCATTAGTATTCTTCATGCTTGGAACTATTACCATGCTCAGCTGTGGTGTAATGGTTTGGTTTGACCATCAGCTGCCGTTGCCCTTTGGTGTTGTATAGGAATAGCGTTCTGACTCCAAATCCTTTCTTTAATATGACTAAATGTGCAGTTTGTTTTTATGGGGTATACCCCTAAGACAATAAAACCCAGGATTTTTCAGTGATGCATACTTTTATTCCCTTTTTGATAAGATAATTGCTACAAGAGGCCATCAATAATCAGGAGATCGTATTGCAGGTAAAAATAAGTTGCTCCTGCAAAAATAATAAAAATAACTAAATGAATAAATCATTAAAAAACAAAGAAGATGATCAAAGCATATCCACTCAAAGGGAAACGTAGAAAGCACCTTGCTCTTTCACAAGACCTTATTTAGAGAGTTCCAAAGCAACTTACTTTAACAATTAACATTATAAATGGAAGTAGTACAGAGTCCACACAGTTATACACCTATGATTTATCAAAATAATTGAAATTCAAAGATATGACATGGAAACGTAATTTACTTGGCCTTTAATGCACGGTAACAAGACTATTTTCATATATATTCACGATTCATGTTTATTTGATCTTACATGAATTACGTCATACATTCTGATCATTCTTGACCATATGATACCAGCCTGAAAACTAAAGCGGGATTCTCCCACCGTCAGAACCTGGCAGTAACCTAATGGTAACTTTTCTTCGCATATTCTGAATGCCCTTCATCTGCAACATCAAAGGTTTTGAAAAAGTGATAAAAAAATGAGAACTAAAACTTTTCCCACAAACAACTTCTTCAGTTAGCATAATAACATCACAAGTGTTTTGAGCCACTAAAACTTCAGAACTGTCTGAAACATCACAATAAGGAGTTATCTGACACTCTAATTGTATGATGTTGCACCCTACAGGTTGGTAACCACTCTAGCATTTTTTCTTTCTTGCATCTCCTTTCCAATCTCTTCGACCACCGATAGTTCTATGCATTTCAGAATTGACCAGGCTATGAGAAATCTCAGAATGACCCCTTTCAAATGATGGTTCTGCCTTGATTCCAGATGGCAAGCTTGGCGTCTGATTTTCACTAGTTAATTTAACAGTGCCATTAGGTATGACATCTTTATCCTTAGATGTATGAGCCCTTCTTGCGTCTTTTTTCCAATCTCGTTTACAATGCACGCGGGTCATACAAGGGCTATGGGTCTTGTTTTGTTGTAAATCTACTTGTGGTGGAGCTGACTGATTTATAACAGAAGACTTTTTACTTTCTGCTTCAAGCCGCTTCCTAGCCCTATACCTACGTTGCCGTTCTCGGTTCTTCAGGCGACGAGTGATAACATCAAGGTGGCCTCTAGTGCGCTGTCTTTGGTCGTGGGGCTTCATCATAAAGCTATCTTGTGTTCCGGTGGCATTCATATTTTTCCCATTTTCCATTTTGGATAGAAGTTAGCATCTGCATTATGAAACTAACTAAAATGAAGCGAATCAATCAATCCTCGTATCGTTTCCAATCTGATGAAAAACACTTCACATTTCTTACCAATGAGAGTTAGTTTTTCCAGTCCCCGCAATGCCCATTTGGTGACTGCACTATCATCACACTGTGTCAACCACTAATCTCTTAACAAAAAAGATCACATCATCCAGGTGCCATAACAAGGATGAATATTTTTTTTTATAAGTAAAATAGTATAGCAAGTATAAATGATCTGGGATCAACTTCAATTAATAAGCACCAAAAGAAAAAATAGACATTGAATAAAGTAACATAACTCACATGCATGATCTGAAAAAGCTAAAAATTGACCATAACATTTATCTCCACAATGTGGTCAGCAAAATCCATTTTGCTTGTGCTTGAATTTATGGAAGCAAACAATGGAGACCAAGAAGCCAGGGCACTAGAGAACTTCATTTTCTTTTCTTTTGTTATCATCACCAATCAATGTTATGCATAAGTTAATTAATTACTTATCGCCATGGTATGAGACTGAGTAGCAATTTAATGATTGGAAATGGACTACTCTTCGCACTACTGATATTGTTGTAGTCCCTTCAAGAAAAGTAATCCAACAATTAGACTAAGGCCTTGTTTGGGTAATGAGATATTCTCAGATATTCTCAAAACTTCTCACAATTGCTTTCCCAAACATCACTCAAACACAACACTTTTCAATTTCAAATCTTCAATTTTTTCATCTAATCATTACCTAATCATTATCCAAACACAAAAACCCAATAAAAATTTCCCAAACTTCCAAATAAAATAAAAAAAAAAGAAAACATCTTCAAATTAAAAAAAAAATTCAAACAATTTTTTAACTTTATAATATTTTTATTCAACTTTTTCTCTCCTTTCCCAAAACCCAATAAAACATCTTAACTCAAACTATTTCACTACTATTCACAAAATTCTAAGATATTCTAAGCGTCCAAATGAACCTTAGCTGTCATTGGATTGGGAATATACAAACTAAGACACTTGAGGCTCCAAAACCCCAACAGCAATGAGGGAGTTTTATTTTAAATAATGAAAAATATAAAGTTTGATAACGCACCCAGTTGGCCTCGAATTTATGACCTCACCCTCCACTTCATTCTCAAGGGCTAAGAAAATGCCATCTGAGATGAAGCTCATTGGCGCATCCAAAAACGGTTTCATTTGCTCTTAGCATTTGAAATGTGTCTATCATCCCTCGTAACACAGCCAGTTTTGTGATATCATAACATGACGTAATAAAGTGATGGCGTAATACAATTTTCCATTTCGGTTATGACTTTGGATTTTTCCCCAACATTGATCCATGCAAATAATAATTAACAATCAGAATTAACGGTTCCATCTCAATGGAAATTGTGGCATATATAGAACCTGTATTAACTAGGGCTTAATATTATGCATCATGGAGTAATGATATTATGGTATATATAATATTAATAGTTTAAATCACAGCTAAGTTATTGATCCAAGAGCTCGTCAACGACTCAACAACATGACTAGCTCACCTAAAACGGTTACCTAGTCAAGAAGTCCCTCAATCTAAACATCAGCAGCATTCAATTTCAAGCCATCTTCATAATTCGCCGCCCCTCAAAAAAGGAGGGGGGGATTAGTTCCTTTCTATATTTAAGCCCCCATTCATCTCCGATTTGTGTTCTTCACGTATAACTATACACATGCAGAACTTGAGAGAGCCCATTGCTAATTAGGCAATACTAATTAGACCTTCATACCGAGAACCCTAAACAGTAATCCTAAAGAAATTAATAGCCCAACCATTCTAGCCACCGTCGCGATTAAAAACAAAAACAACAACAGCAACGTTAAATTTTTTTTTTATTTTTAGAATCATGAAAGAACTTCATTGAGATTTTCCATAGCTGGAATTCATGCAAGTTTTGTTTTAAATGGAAAAACAAAAGCAATGAAAATACATATTTCGACCGCAAGATAGAAAAGGGAGGGAAGTGAATTAATGGATGAAAGAAACAGGAACAATACAGAATATAAAGATCAAAGCAAAAAATGCGGCAGTGTGACATGAAAATTAAGCACGATTAAAAGCATGAATTGGGAAGGGAAAGTAGTGGGGGCGGGGGAGCAAAAAGTTACCTTTAGGAATGCAGATCAGATCTATTTTGACGAAATGGGTCCGAATAAGTAAGGAAATAAAAAAAGAATTTGCAGAGAGAGGGGAAGGGGGGATTGTAAGAGGAAGTAGAAATGGTGACTGTTTGCGCTTGTTCTTGCGAAAGACAGGGTTGTGCTTTTCAAGCCGATGTTACCGAGACAGGATCTGGGCTTTCTCCTCACCGTTTATAAAGGGTATTTAATGTTTGTTTTATGGCTTGCTTAATATATGGGGTGGTGGCGCAGTTGGCTAGCGCGTAGGTCTCATAGCTATCTGAGTAATCCTGAGGTCGAGAGTTCGAGCCTCTCTCACCCCAAACATTTTGTTTTTAAAATATTTCTGTGGTTTTTGTTCTCTTCACTCTCTCTTCCGGACAAGAGTTGAAAATGAAAAATGTTTAGTTTATAAAACAAGATTATTAAAAATCATTTTACATTATTTTATTATAAAAATATCTAATATATTAAGTGTAGATGAATGTAGTTGTAATCATATTTTTTTTATAATATATTTATGAATTTCAAATATCTTTTGAATATGCATTCCAACTACAATAGGTTTAGCAAGTAGAATGAGACATAAAATTCTTATATTATCTCATTTCGTTATTACAACTTTGTCAAATTCTCACACAAAATAAAATAAGCAATTCAATTTTTTTTAAATCTCAACTCAACTTTTTTCAAATCTCAAAAGAATAAAATAATATTTTAAACTTTCATCTAAAATAAAAAAAATTCTTATCTCACTATCTAAAACTATCCTAAAATGATAGGAATAAGATCCATCTTAATTAGATTCGAGTCAATTTGACATCAACTCAATCAATACAATTAATCAAGGATGGTGCTAGGGAGTCCGATTTAGGCTCTTCTTTTTTTTGCCCAGTTGGGCATTTTTATTTTTTTTTTAGTTTATTTTTTATTTACTAATTAAGAAAATATTGTTTAATAATATTGTGAATTTTTTTCATTTTTTTAAAAATGTTAAAAAAATGATGTGTAAAAGAATTTTTAATTTTTTTTTTTCACATCATTTTTTTGATACATCATTTCCATGGTACACAATCTTTTTAGTACAATCTCATAATACAAATAGTTCAATCTTTAATCGGCTTTATCGATTGATAAATAAATTTTTAGTGACTTTTTTTAACCTAGAAATACTAATAAAATGAGAAAACTACCTCGTGTATTTATTTTGAAAGCTGAATGAGTTCAAGAAATCACAATTTTCAAAAAGTTAAAACCTTGGATTATGAACAATCTTTTGACATTTTTATTGCAATGAATCTTAGATCAAAGATCCTCCAAAGTTGGAAACCCCAAAATCAAAAACTCTAAAAATCTCCATCTTGACGTTATTAGTTTTGGATCATTTTGGTTTATTACTACAAGAGGATAGTCAAAGTCCATTTTGGTTCATGCTACTTCTATCTATTTCCTTAGTTATTAGTTTTTCAAAATGTTATAAAAGGGTCTTGCTAGGGATATTGAAGGAGTGTACAGATCAGTATTTGTTTTTTACATATTTGTGTGTTTTATTTAAATGCTAAAATAAAATAAAATAAAATATGATTTTTTAGTTTACTTTGTGATTAAAGAAGTATTTTTTAATGATGTTGTGATTTTTTTTATTTTTTAAAAATATTTAAAATTGTTAAAAAAATCTATATAAAAAAAACACATGAAAAAACACTTGTTAGAATCCAACGAGAGCCCTAGCGGTGGCTATAGCATTATTCTTTATAAAATATCTAACTTATTCTAAATCTAAACACTAGAGTTTAACATTTTTTAAAATTTAGATATTTTTTATTTACAATATACTCTTAATCATATGGATGATGTTAATGTACAGATGTGTGCATATGAGTGACAAAGGCAAATTAGGAACAGAAATATATAAGGACATCTTGATGAGCTCTCTCATTTCAAACAAAATAAGATTTATGAGCTTTTCCCTAAATAAAGTAGCTAGAGGCAAAGGTGAAATTAAGGTCTTGTTTGTTTTCAAGATCAAAACTTAAAATTTTGAAAACTTTCCATTCCATCATTGTAACTTTCTTAAATCCCCATACAAAATAAAATAAACAATTCAACTTTTACAAATCCTAAAATAAACATAATATTAAAAAATATATTCTAACAATATTTTATTCAACTTTTCAACTTTAATTTCATCTCATCTCATATTTGAAAACAAACGAGGCCTTAAAAGAAAAACAATAGACTTGCTTTAAGCCTCATTCATGAGATGAGATAAGATAAAAATTTGTAAATAGTAATGAGACAATTTGTGAATAATAATGAAATAGTTTAAATTAAGATTTTTTTTGGGATTTTAGAAAATTAGAGAGAAAAAGTTGAATAAAAAATTTATAAAATTAAAATATTATTAGAATATAATTTTTTGATATAATTTTTGTTTTGAAATTTCAAAATGTTGAATTATTTTTTGTATTTTGTTTAGAAGTTTGAAGAAGTTGTAATGGTTAGGTAATGATTAAATGAAAAAGTTAAAACTTTGAAAATTTGAAATTGAAAAATGTTTATGTTTGAATAGTATTTAGATGATGAGGTGAGATGAGATGAGATAAAATGAAATAGTTTGAAAGATTTGTAAAACCAAACCAGGAATTATATAAATAAATATACAACGATGGACACTTTAAAAGCATTTATTATTTTTCTTTCATAATGGCTCCACACTATCTTAAACAGTTACATATACTATTTCGAAAAATATTTTAACTGTAAAAAGATTTTATAAAAATAAACTTACAAATTAACGTGATTTTATGTAGTATGTTAAATTATAAAGTTACTTTTATTATAAAATAGATCTAATATATCATATAATCATGTTAGTTTATGAGTTTATTTTTATAAAATTTGTAGTTGTAGTAGTTCTCTCCTATATTTCATTGAAGAAATTTAAATATATATTATTTTGGGTTAAGTGCAACAAGCTTTTAGAATAGAAAAATTCTATTCATTATTCTTACACCACATAGGTTTCTTCTATTTCTTTTTTTTTCCCCTTATTAAATATGAAGTGTATAGATAATAAGTAGAATAATTTTTTTTTCTTTTAAAAAGAATAAAACAAAAAAAAATAAAAAAATAAAAAATCAATTATAGTGTGTGGTGTATAAATGATAAGTAGAATAGCTTGAATAGAATAACTAGGAATTCACATTTCCCATCTTCTTTTCGTGTCATTTGGAATCATGTTAATCTTTTAACCGTTATATTCCACAAGAAGACAAATGATACGTATTATCCTCATACCACATATCATGATGTGATTTATCATTTTTGTCATTCTATTTAAATATATATATTTATGTCTAAATATTTATGTATTTAAACTAAATAATAAAAATAACAAATCACATGCTAGTATGTAGTATAAAAAATGATAAATAAATTTTTTTTTCTTTTTCACATGAAACGTATGATTTTGACCATGCATGATGATCAACAAATGTTTCAATTAGCAGTAAAATCTGTACCCAATTAATTTACGCAGCTTATGTTCTTATTATCAAAATCCATTTTTTGTTGTTTGTTTCCTGAGGTATGTTTGGATGTTAATAGTATTTCAAATCATACGTAAATATTAGTAAAATAGTTTATGAATAATAATGAATAATTTGTAAATAGTAATTTACAGTTTATAAATAATAGTAAACCATTTGTGACTAGTAATGAAATAGCCTGAGATGATAGCGACCAAACACAATCTTAAGGCCTATAATTTAGATAGTGAGATGAGATGAGATGAGATAATATGATGTATAAATAGTAATGAAATAGTTTATTAATAATAGTGAAATAGTTTGAGTTGAAATGTTTTATGGAGTTTTCAGAAATAAGAGAAAAAATTAAATAAAAATATTATAAAATTAAAATATTGTTTGAATATAATTTCTTAATATAATTTTTTTTAGATGAAAATATTAATTTATTTTTTATATTTTATTTAAAAATTTAAAAAAATTATAATGATTAAATAAAAATTTTAAAATTTTAAAATTAAAAAATAAATATATTTATAATGTTTAAATATTAAGATAAAATATGATAAGATTGAAACGAAACCTCTCGCAATCGAAACCAACCTATCGTGCTAAATATCGCATGGATGATGAGTTAGGAGGCATTTCTGTCTCATGTGCTCGAGAAAAGAAGAAAAATTGAAATGAAAGACGCTATTTTCAACGGTAATTATTAAGTTCTAGATAGGCTGCGTCATCCTGTGCTAAGTGGCAAAGTGCAATCAGCATTCAAAGCATAAGATAGAATAAAGTGGAACTTCTGTACTCTTCAGCTACCTACACCCCCACATACACGTACTCAAACTACGTACGTACGTCTAGCTACTTTATTGCTTTCAGAGAATATTTTTTGTTCCTAGAAAAATGCACCAAGTTGATGAACATTATCCGAGGGCTTGGATTCAACGCACGTTGGCTGCTATCAATTCAATGGTGACAGATTCACTTGATCCAATAATAAGGAATGGGACCAATTCACTAAAGATAAGAGTCTGTGGCAACCACCCTGGATTGGTAAGTTTGAAAGTTTGACAAACATTCGGTGTCACACTTAACTAGTATCCAATCAGATTATAGACTTATCCTAGTTCAAATCAAGGGTCAGGATGCTATGCAGAAAATAGACAGAATGCTTAGATATGAATCAGCTTGAAGCAAACAGGAGGATTGAGAGAGACTTATCTAAAGCTTGGGATTCCTCACCCAATAAACCAGGAGCTCTTCAAAGAACTTTGCAAAGTCTAAAATTATGTCAGGAGGAACTGAAATATTGGAGCAAGAACAAGTATACGAACAAGGGAAGCTTCTTAAAGAAAGAACTGAGCAACTAAATTACCTGAAAGAAGCTAACCCAGTGCAACTTAGAGCATCCCCATTCGCATCCCCATCCCTCCCCCAT
>QEOT01002854.1:85164-105489 GCA_003123785.1 Pterocarya stenoptera | reverse complement strand
GGGATTCCTATGCTAGACTTTACATAAAAATAAAATGGACTGAGGTCAATTTTGAAAAGGTTTTGTTATGTTATGAAAATAAATGTTAAATGACCTCAATTATTTGTTCTACATTGCTTATGAGATTTTGTATAAGAATAAAGTATTTTCAAACATGGCTGGTATAGACATGAGTTTATTTTTGACATTCTGTTATTAAATTGAGAAAAATATGAGCGAATATGAAAATTGATAATTTTTGCATGTGACGGGAAGATATTCTAAATCTGTTTTAGAAAATGTGAAGTGATTTGAATTTGTTTAGTACTCTATTTTGGAATGATTTGGAATTTGAAAAACCTTTGGCATGACGTTCTGATTCTATTCTGACTCTGACTTTGATTCTGATGTGATTCTGATTCTGTTTTGTTCTGATATGTGGCCCTGTCACCGGATATAATAGTGACCCCTGGCCCCGTCACGGGATACAAAGTGACCTCTAGCCCTTCCACATGATATAATAGTGATTTTCTGTTATAAGTGCAATTGCTTTGATATTTCTGGTGATTTATGTTCTATTTGGCTTTCTGCAGAATGCACAACCCTACTACGGGGGTTAAACATGGTCTCTGTTCTGATATGATAAGATGAAGATGTTCAGTTATGCTCTGCCAAAGGGAATTTTTGAATAAGAATGTTTTCTCAGAGTTTCGCTCTTATATTTTTGGTAAAATGTTTTGATTTTGCATATTGAAATAAAGTATTCTGACTCTGCATTCTGAAAGAAAATATTTTGTTCATCATTCCGAATTTTGATAAATGCTCATGTTTACATACTAGTATATGTTCTCTACTTATTGAGTTGTTGATGACTCACCCCCTTATCTCCACAATATTTTCAGATGATGTAATTATGTAATTATTTAATAATTAAGCAATAAAATAAAGTAAATAAATTGCATAACACCAAGATTGATATCGAAGGGAAACCCTTTAAAGAACTCTTTAAAAGTAAAATCTTATGGGGCAGCCAAATCCAGGAAATCAATCTTATTATTTGAAAATCAATTACAAAACCTTTGTAACTTGACCAGACAAACGACTTGTTTGTCTTCTATTGCAGTAGCAGCCAGAACCTCTGGCGATTTTCAAACTATTGACTTCCATCCTAAAACTCCAGTAACTGGATCACGATCACTCAATCTCCAATATGGAGCACGATCACACTTTTTTAGAGAAACAATATGAAAATTCTCCAAAGAATTTTCTTACCAAAATATGCACTGAAAAGTGCTCTAGAAAATATCTAGATCTGAATCTTTACAAATCCTAACCAGTAGGATCCCTTCAATAAACAATTTGAAAGCAGTTTTAGGTTCAGTAGGACTCTGCTGACGGATCAAATTTGTCGCGAAGACGTCTCCCATTTCGCGATAACTCTTCATTATAGTAATTGATTCCAATTAAGCTTCTGTTCTGGATAAGTGCAGATATTTATGGACTAGATTTTCATATAACTGGCCTTTCTAAATAAACTCTATGACTTTTAGAAAAACTTAATATTGTTATAGATAAATTTAATAAATATTTTACATTCATCCAAAATTACAAACTTAATGATTGGACAAAGTCTATTCTTTTAGTTATCTAATCTTATCCAAACTTATCAACTTAGTCACCTAATCCTAGCCAAAATCTTGCATCTACAATCTCCCTATTTGATGGATTGGTGACAATCTCTTACATTTACAATCTCCCTCTTTTGCAGATTAGTGACAAAATAAATTTTTATAAATGTAATATAGGCCTGTCAAAACACAACTAGCAAACTAAGAAGCCGAGTAGAAATTTCGCGTAAATAATCAAGAAGAAAAAAAAATTAATGACCTAGAACAGTGACTAAGATTAGGACTATAAAAGTTCACATAATTTAAAGTTTAAACATGTTCTAGTCCAATATCAAAATAATGCCCAACAAAAATTAACTTAAATGAAATCAACCATCAAGTAAAAGTTTCTAAAGTAATGTTTACATACTAGAATTTACAAATCATTCAACTCCCCCTCAAGCAAATTCATTAACCAACACGCTTACTTAAACTCCCCTTGAATTTCATAATACTCAAAATAAATCAATCTACTCCTCCAATACTCTCCATTTTTGTCACTAATCTGACAAAACTCATAAGATAATAAATACCACTTATGTGAGCTGAGATGAAGACACTAAGAAAGACATGATGAACAACTCTCATGTGTCTCAAATTTTCATGGATTAAATGCACCTAAAATATGAGCATGAATGCATGTAAAATCATGGCAAAATCAATGAAGTAGTTTGATTGAGACATAAAAACAAACATTTAGTGGGCACTAGTTTAAAACTGAAATGAATAATCCTATAACCCATCAAAATCCAACCTATATACATGAATCATAACCTATGTGAACAAAGATTCAAATATTCAAATATTCAAGCCCCAACTTCACACAGCAACAACCAAAATCCCAAACTCCATATATAAATATATATATATATATGTGTGTGTGCCGAACCCTGGAACTTGAAAAAGAGAGGGATTTTAATGAAGTAATCTTGCATTGCTCTCTTGTGCTAGATCAATTGCCCCATGGGGACCCTTCTTAATCTTTTAAAAGTTGGATGGGGCAGCAAATATGCATGTACCAGACAAATAACAGTACTAGTATATTAGTACAAGCAATACGTACTTATCTAATTCACATGCAATATTTCTTCATTTTACACAATAATTTGATAATAATACTACTGGGGAGATGCCAAAAGTGCTTGTGATTGCTTCTCAAAGCGGAAACCGTTTGCCTTGGAGTCATCTGCAGACCAGATAAAGATACCATGAAGTTGTTGCTGACTCCTGAGCCTATTGCAGGCAGTAAAGAACCCATTTTGTGGAGATAGCCCTCCACTTCCATCACTAATAAAGCTTGCCAACACCTTACCACCCTTGTAATTGGAGCTTTGGGTGTGGAAATAGTCCATAAATTGAGACACAGTGGTTCCCTTATCATATGCATAAAACTGGAAGTTGACATAGTCTATTTGGTTCCCATATTTATTCCAGAGTGCCAAGTAGTGTTTCTGAACTTGATCGGCATCGAATGGAGCTATAGAAGCAAATGAGATTACCTTATTCCTCTTTAGAGTCGATATAAGCTGCCCGATGCACTCTGCAAAGGTATCAGGATCACCTTTGAAGTGTTCGTAGTCAATGTCAATTCCATCCAAATGATACTGCTTTATGATCGTTGTGAGTGATGAAACAGCATTAGACACCCAGGAATCTACTGAAGAGGGGCTGAAGAAAGCAAAGCCATTGGCTACACTATCTCCTCCTAAGCTCAAGCCAACCTTGACATTTGAATGGGCACTCTTGATGGATGAAACCTGGGAGGGGCTAAGATTCTGAGAGTCCCAAAAAATGTTGAACTTTCCATTGGTAGGAGAGGGGGAAGCTGATGTGTCATAGTCAATAGCAAAGGAGAGAAGGAAGTGAAATTCAACACCTGGGTTTATAGGAACATCTGTAAATTTGACATTTTTGAACTCAGCTCCTATATATTCCCTGAAGAGGTTTGAGTTTGTGGGTGCTGTTTGGACTTGCATTTGGGGGATGAAGAGAGCTTGAATGATGAGAAGGGTTAGAAAGAGCTTGGGAAATTCCATTGCAACTGAGGAGTAGATTTGTGCCCTAGAACTTGAGTGAAATGAATACTCTTTGAATGGCATTATATACTGAGTTCTGACCGAGTTATGGGCATTAATGAGGAAATTAAGAAAAGAGTTTTGGTTTTGTGCCGTTTCCGTTGTTACTATGCATTGATGTTCTAGTCTTGTTTCCATTGAGAAAACGTCATAGGCTAGTGGGGGCATGATGTTTTTGGATAATAGCTTTTGAAATGTGGGTTGAATGCTCTTAATTTGGTTCTTGTCAGAGCGGCTATCAATAAACATAGCCAAATTGAAGATCTCATCAAATGTTTATTGGTGACCACTTAAGTGAAGAGTAATAATGCTACGTATTGTGGAGTGTGCAAGTGCCATGTGATCGCTTTGAAAAAGAGTGAGATTTATTATTAAAAATTTAATTTTTTTTCATGTGGATCCCGTATTTATTTATTTATTTTCAAAATGATTACATGACATTTGCACACTTACGACTTCAACTATCATTTCTCTTAAAGGAAAAGCCTTAAGACTAGGGGTGAGCATCGGTCGGTTCGGACCGAGAAAATGGGACCAGACCGGACTGGACCGAATTTGGTCCGGTCCGCTCCGGTCCAATTTTTTTTGGACCAAATGAATTCGGTCCGGTCCACGGTCCGGATGTTTTTCGGACCGAACCGGACCGAATATATTTATATATATTTTTTATATTTTTTTATATATAATTATACTATATTATAATTAAGTATAGACTATTAATACTTTTATATATTTATATAGTTATACTAATGGTTATATTAGTTGTTATATTAATTTAGTTATACTATATTATAGTGATTTATTATAAGTTATAAATTTATAAGAAATTATAACTATATTATATATTAGTATAAGTTATAATGATTTAGTATAGTTATAAGTATAGACTATAGACTATAGTTATACTTATANTAGTCTAATACTTTATACTAATACTATTATATAGTTATACTATAATTGTCATTATAGTATTAGAATCATAAATTATACTATAGTTATACTTATACTAATATTACTAATATATAGCTACACTATATTACTAATAGTCTAATCCTTTATACTAATACTACTATATAATTATAATTTATACTAATCATGATTTATAATAACTAATCACTATAAGTCTATCACTATATATATTTAGTATCAATGTATTAATATATTCTTTAATGTATTACTAATATTATTAAGTATTAGTATAAATTATAATATATGTATAATTTATAAATTTATAATAGTATGTATAATTAAATATTTTATTCTTATTTATAATAGTATGTTAAGTATGTATCTTTCTTAATTATGGATATAATATGTATGGATAATTAAATTATTCATGCTTATTGCTTCATATACAAAATGTTAAAAATTGTATATGGCTCATTATGCATTAACATACTTTAAGTTAGTAATAAAGTAATAATTAACATCATCAATAATGTAATTTTTATCTAATTCATTATCATTGACCATATAAAATATTTTTTTATTGAGTTTGTTACATAATCCACATTAATAAGTCACTTAGTTTAATTTAGTATTGTAAATAATTTTTTTTATTAATTGATTTAAAAAAAAAAAAAGAGGCCGAACTGAATGGACCGAACCGAACCGAAAGCTACCGGTCCGGTCCGGTCCCCTTAGGTGTTCGGTCCGTTCCGGTCAGGTCCAATTGATGGACCGAAAACCTTCAGTCCATCGCCGGACCGGACCGTGTGCAACCCTACTTAAGACGTTACACATCAACTAGCAGTATGATTGGAGATGATAAAATTCAAGATGAAGAGCAAAAAATAACAATTATACTTATCAAATAGAAATATCATCTATAAAAAGCAAACCAAACACATTAATAGAACGAAGCCATGTGGTTAAATTAATTAATTAAAAAATCACTTAAAAATGTCACACATCCGATCCAATAGTATCATTAAAAACAACTAAAATCAAGATGAAAACAAACTTCTAGGCTAGGGGGACATGATGTTTTTATTTAAGAGCAGTACTTCAAGTGTGGGTTGAATGTTCTTTCGGGTTTTGACAGACTGGCCGGCTATATATGAATAAACAACCTGCATATTGAAGATCTCAAATTATACCTTTGTGGGATCTATAAATACTTAACTCTATCTGGATGTCTCAGAACGTATTCCTTTTGGATAATGGGTACATAAGAAAGAACTAAGAAGACGTGGTTAGTTAGGTTCAGTCCAAAAAGAGATAAGAAGTGACTAGATCTCAAACATCATGCATGCACATAAAAAATGATAANCCGTACTAGAAAAAAGCGTTTCTTTCTAAACATTTTGCATGTAATAGTTATTTTCCTCCTGTTAATTTTACTGAAATTACTTAGTTCCAACATATATATCCACCGAAAATGCTCAAACCGGCTAATATTATCTATTCGCTATAGATCATGTTGTCGCCGCGAATGATCCAATCTGGAAAGAATTATTTGTTGCGAGTTATTAAAAATTTAGAAAAGGAATATAAATATGTAAAACCAAGAATTGGAGAATGAGCCCAAAATGTTCAAAATAAATGAAAAGAAATAATTATAACATTCAACGAAATAATTATATGATCACAACATTTTGGGTGCGGCAAATGGATTTAATTAGAAGCCAATGAACCATTGCACTCTTTACATAAGATGGACAATGCGGAAAGCTGATACAAATGTTACAAAAAAATAAAAATATTGACAATTGAGAATGATCCATGTCTTTGTTGTAGTGAAACCTTTTGAAATAAGAAATAAAAATAAGTTAATTCTATGAAGTGTAGAGCCCATCGATTTGAAACGAAAACCCAAGTCAATATGATGATCAAGGTTACCAACCAATTGATTAATTCAGTAAAACATACTATGCCAGAAACTATAAACTCATAACCCTTGGCATCAAGTGACTAAAGACATAATTGTTTTCCACACTTTTTTGTAAAAATTAAACCAAGTTCTCAGCAAATTGGATGACTTTCATAACATGTATAGAACAGAACCAATTGTTGTTTTGGTGTTTGGCAAGATATCACTCATGGTTTAATGTTATAGACACCTTTTACTATAGTGAAATAAAAATACATTAAAGCAAGCAAGAATAAGTAGCAGAAAAGGGTTAATAGCAAAGCACAATAAGAGTGCTACAAGTAACCTGATAACAATAGTAATAAATAAAAGAAAACCCACATTACAATAAGTTATCCTTTGTCACATCATTCACAATAGTATTCCACTCTCAGATAGAGTATTATGTCACCATAAGAAATTTGATCAAAACACATGATCTCCTTAACTCAAATGACTATAACCCATTACGTCCAACGATAATTTTAGGGCTAGCTAGTAGATCCCCATTAGGGAGCCAAATTTTCTAGCAGAGTTGAGGTTATAAATGTGAGTCACGATCAGGATGAAATTCTAAAATAAAAAAATCGTTTCCCACTCAAAGTTCGGTTGTGGATAATGTAAGTTGTTCTCACGAGTCAAATTCCTCATGAATGAATGTATATCTCATCGTAAAAAAAAAAAATCATTTGCAAACATTTTTTGATGATGTGAAAGTTGCAGAAAAAATCTTTTGTTCTCACAGATAGTAACTCGTGACAAATAAAATGGTAGCATATAAATATTTGAGACCAACTTTTTCTAACCACATGAATTTGGTAGCAAATAGTAATTATTTGCCACTGAATAGAATTCACCGGAAAAACTTTTGTCCAAAGAACTGTTATTTGTTGTAGTATTTGTATGTCTGATCTCTCATTTATATTTTGCTTATTATTTACCGCCATGGATGAAGGTAAGGACCCCATAACCAACGCTTAACCCACTATCGTGGGTTGATCAGGATGGCTCCTCCTTCCTTTCAAGCATGTACCAAAAAATGTATCAACAACTTTTGTGGGATATCTTTCATGTGGATGTAGTAGTAAATCTTGAATCCTGTAGTACCAAACAAGAGATACATCTTTTACAAAAGAACTGCGTCGGACTTGCACACTTAAATTATATATACATACATAAATAGCCCGCGTCCGTTTGTCTTGATAGCCATTATAACTTTCATCGTTAAATTAAACAAACTTCTTATAGTATTGGTTGTTTTTTCCACAAATTGTTTTCCCAAGACAAACCATGGTGGAAAATACTTGGTTGATCACACAATGTCTGTGCGTGGAAAATGATTAAGGTTGTTGCAACGATATTGAAATTACCCAAGTACCCATGTATTTTAACGCAGAGGAAATATCTACCAATACACTCAAAAGATTGGTTAGTCATTAATCAGGCAATTATTTAATAATTAAGCAATCACATAAGTAAATAAATTGCATAATACCAAGATTGGTATCAAAGGGAAACTCTTTAAATAACTCTTTTAAGGTAAAACCTATAGAGGAGCCAAATTCAAGAAAATCAATCTTATTATTTGAAAATCAATTACAGGTGATTCTCAATTACAAAACTTTTGTAACTTCACTCTCTTACTTGATTAGACAAACGATTAGTTTGTCTTCTATCGTAGTAGCAGCCAGAACCTCTGGCAATCTTCAAACTATTGACTTCCATCCTGAAACTCTAGTGACAGAATCACGATCACTCAATTTCCAATATGGAGCACGATCACACTTTTTTAGAGAAACAATAGGGAAATTCTCCAAAGAATTTTCTCACCAAAATATGCACTAAAAAGTGCTCTTGAAAATATCTAGATCTGAGTCTTTGCAGATCTTAACCAGTAGGATCCTTTAAATAAATAATCTGAAAGCAGTTTTAGGTTAAGTAGGACTCCGCTGACAGATCGAATCTGTCGCAAAGACTTCTCCCATTTCGCGATAACTCTTCACTATAATGACTGATTCCAGGTTAGCTTCTGTTCTAGACAAGTGCAGATCCTTATGGACTCAATTTTAACATAACTGGCCTATCTAAACAAACTTTATGAATTCTAGATAAACTTAATATTGTTATAGATAAAGTTAATAAATATTTTATATTCATCCAAAATTACAAACTTAATGATAGGACAAACTCTATTCTTTTAGTCACCTAATTTTTTCCAAACTTATCAACTTAGTCACATAATCCTAGCCAAAATCTTGCATCTACAATCTCTCAATTTGGCGGATTGGTGACAACCTCTTACATTTACAATCTCCCTTTTTGGCGGATTAGTGACAAAATAAACTTTAATGAATGTAATATAGGCCTGAGACCAACTCTTGAATAACTGCAAGAGAGGGGAGATATCAGATAAGGATAAATGCTAACTTGTTATATAAGATCTTGTTAAAATCACCAATATATAACTACATCTTTGACCACAATGGGAAACTTGGGGGTGCTAGACGAAGTGATAGACAAATGGCTGCTCTTCAAGATGTATTAGGGGTGGGCAAAAACTCTGACTCCCCTAGTCAGAGTCGGAGTCAAAGTAAGGAGGCCATGTTGGCTCTAAACTCCGACTATTTATACCTTATATATTATATATTGTAATACATACATCAGACAGCCAAGTGGCCTAATGGTTGAGATAGAGTTTTGGTTATCAGAGAACCTATGCTCGAGTCCCTCAAGCCCTAATTTCTTGTTTTGCAATTTTTTTTAAGAAAATCTTAAACGACGCCGTTTTTAATAGAGTATATATTCATCTCTTTCAAAGAATAAAACCTTAACCAACTCATTTCCTCTCTTCTCTCTTCCCCCTCCAGATTCTAGTGCCTCCACTTATTCCGCTACTCCATCATCACCTCCACATTATTTAATCGGATTGAGTCAGATGCCATATTCTTCATCTTCTTCGTCTTCTCCATCATCCCTTTTCCTTGCATGTTCTTCAAGATTCAACCACTCATTCTCAGTTTCTCTGTAGCTTGATTGTGCATATAATTTCTTGTTGTATGTATTTTTGCAATTTGATTTGGATTGCTTTTTGTTCGTGGGTGATTTTGGCAATTTGATTTAGAATGGTTTTTGCTTCTGTGGGTGATTTTGGCAATTAGAGATTTGCATTTGGATTATTTTTTCTTTCTTTCTTTCTTTCTTTTTTCTTTTTTTTTTCCTCTTTTTGTGTGCAATTTCTTTCTGCAACTCCAACTCCAACAACTCCGATCAAAGTCGAACTCCGACTCCGTCAGAGCCCATCCCTAAGTAAAAAAACCTAAGCGATCTAGTTTATTTTGGTGGAAAATATACATTGTTTAATAATAAAAGTGATAGCACTTTCACAAAAGAATGACTGGATCGGGCAATCGCTAGTAACGATTGGTGCGTTCGTTTTGGCAAAGGGAATGTGATTGTTGTGATGAATTTTTCGTCTAACCACTGTGCTATCTTGATTTCAGTTATAGAGAAGTCTTCCACAAAAGGAGATCATGGAAAATTCATTGATATGATGCTAGTTGGGAAACTTTTGATGATCATGAAGATGTTTTACAAATGGTTTGGAACAAAGATATTGTACCAAACAGGGGATTAGTGCAAATATGTAAAAAGCTAGAACATTGTATGGGCAATATGAACGTTTGGATTAAAAGCAAAATGAAGGAAAATTGCCAGATTTTACAACAAAAGATAACAAAAAAGGAGCACTTGCTGTAGTCATTGAATGTAGATAATGTAAAAGACTTTAGAGTAGTCAAAAAAGAAGTAGAGAGTATGTTAACAAGGGAGGAACTCAAGTGTAAACAAAGAGTAAAAATGACTTGGCTACAAAACGAGGATCACAATACAAAGTTCTACCATCACTATGCAAATCAAAGAAGGAAAATGAACTCTATCTCAAAGGTTATGAATGAATAGGATTTTAGTCACATAGGATAAACAACAATAGGGAAAGCTTTCACCATATACTATCAAACTTTATTCTCTACATCATATTTTTTCAACATCACTGAATGATGTTTGCAAGCATTTGATTCGAGGGTGACTCCAACAATGAATACTAAATTATCAAAACATTTTTCTATTGAAGAGGTTTAATAGACTATTTGTCAAATGGAACCTCTGAAAGCACATGACCTTGATGGTTTGGCAGTTTGTTTTTATTAGAAATCATGGCATGTGGTAGGGGTCGAGGTTAGCGCTGCAGTTCTTTCTGTCTTAAACTCAATTGCCAGTTCTAAAGCAATCAATTTCACATACTAATTTCAAGCCAATTAGTTTATGCAATGTATTTACAAGATTGTTATTAAAGTAATTGCAAATAGGTTGAAGCTAATTCTACCCCAGATTATTTTAGAAAATCAGTGTGCTTTTATATCTCAGAGCTGTGATGATGACAATGGGTTTTGACCATAAGTCCCTAGATCTGATTTTCAAGTGCGTAACATCTCCATCTTTCTCCATTCTTGTCAATGGTACTCCACATGAAAGATTCAAGCCACAGTGTGGATTAAGACAAAGTTGTCATTTATCCCCATATATTTTTATCTTTTGTGTAGAAGTTTTGAGTAATCAACTTCTTAAAGTGAAAGAAGAAGTCTTATCTAGTTTTTTATAGAGCCAATCTTGTTGAATGAGCTAGAATTAATAAAATCCTTGTCATGTATGAAGGGGCATCAAGACAAAAATTCAATAAAGAGAAGACTTCATTTTTTTCAACAAAAACACCATCCGATCATTAAGGCCCATTTGGATACATAGGTGTTTCATTTCATCCCATTTTATCTATCTTATCTAATTTCAACTAATAATTTTACTACTATTCACAAGCCATCTCAACTTATCTCATCTCATTTCATTATCCAAACGAGTCATTGACAACAACTCATGGCTAGTGCAGGACTTAGAGCCTCATCCAGCTTTGATAAATTCCTTGGTTTACCTTCTCTTGTGGGCAAATCAAGTGTGAAGGCTTTTAATGGTATACTTGAGAGAGTTACAAAAAGAATGGATAATTGTAAAATGAAATTCTTATCACAGACAGAGAAGAAAATAATCATAAAAGAAATGGTCCAAGTCATACCAACATACACAATGAATATCTTTTTGTTGCTTAAGGTATTGTGTAAAAGACTAAGGATGTGTTTGGTTCCCAAACTCAGTTGAACTCAGCTGACTTTAGTTTAATTTTAAACTGAATTTAACATCCAAACACCCAACTCTTATATTACTAAACTCATCCCAACTCAAAACCTTCTTATACGTGGAACCCACAACCTTTTTCAACTTAAAACATCTTTATACGTTAGACGCAGAACCTTTTTCAGTTTCACATAAAAAGTACTAAATTCATCTTAACATCCAAACATGTTAAACTCAGTTTAAATGGGCTCCACATAACTCCTTCTACTACTTAACTCACTACTAATTATAAAGAATTCAACTTAGTTGAGCTTAGTTTAACATACAAACACGCCTAAATGGCATGATGGCTTATTGTTGGTGAGATTCTCAAAACCAATCCAATAAAATATATTGGAAAAGTTCGTGTACAATGAGCTATAAGAAGTGATAAGGAAGTCTTGGTTTTATAGACTTGCACAGTTTTTAGAGATCTCTTCTGTCTAAACAAACATGTAGACTGATAACAAATCTAGGATCCTTATCGAATAGGATGTTTGAAGCAAAATATTTTTTCAATACTGATTTTATGCAGTCTAGCCAAGGCTACAGTGTAATACCCAAGCCCCCCAAGCCTAACCCTTAAGCCCAGCCCATAAAAAAAAAAAAAAAAAAAGAGTGAAAGGGTGTGTCTCACGAAAGCCCTTACCCCATGCTCCCCTTTTTTCCTCACCATTTCTTCTCCCTCTACAAATTTATTTCTTTAGCCGAAGCCATCTTCAACATTCCTCTCTCTCTCTCTCTCTCTCTCTCTCTCTCTCTCTCTCTCTCCCCCATAACTATTGTAAGGAACCCAATTGTTTTTAGTGCTGAATTCACTCCAATGAGTTTAATGCTGTCGATCGTAACGCATGAGATTTAGCTTCGGGGCTGCCGAATTATCAATTGAAACGGTACGATTTTTTCCTATAAATAGGCACAGATCGAAATCCACACTCACACGAGTGTATCTCTTCTTGTTCCAAGTTCTTTGTTTGGATCTTTTTCTCTGGTTTCTCACGTTCTGGTAAGCTCCCTTCTTGTTAGCTATGATAAAAACACTGATGGAAGCTGTTGCATGTGTTATTTAGAATACAAATTCTTATATGTTGGGTATGTGGTTTGGTCTATACAAGTAAAAAAATTGAAATTTGTTCTATGCACGTTTTAAGCAAATCCCTTATATGTCTTACTCTATTATAATAAGAGGCTATCTAACTGTGAATACTAATTTTTGTTATTTTTTCGTTAACTTTTCTTGTTTTTCTGTTAAGTCCTGTTATATCAAAAGGCCCTTAAAACCTTTGACCATTTGACGTGTAGCTTTCTTGTATAATGAAGGATCATGTTTTACCAAAAGGTCCTTAAGACCATTGACCATTTGACATGTAGCTCATTTGTAGAATTTAATGAAGGATCATGTTTTACCTAAAGGCCCTTAATAGTCCCGTGGCACACATGAATTGACGTCTCTTTTTCATATCTTTTTTGTTCTGACAGTGTACTCATTTTCCTTTCTTTTTGTTTCAATTTTTTTAAAATAAAAAAATTAAAATGACTTTACTCTTTAGAATAGAAACGCTTTAGAGCATTCTTATTATAAAATTCAACTTTAAGTGAATTTAACTAATAAAATACTTAAAACACTCAATATATGATATTAATTTCATTAGAATATAATTATTATTAATATTTTAATTAGTAGAACTATAAAATGTGATAAAAATAAAAAATAAAAAATTATTAAATTAATAATATTTTGTTATTATATAAAGATTAAATAGATAATCCAATCTGGATGCAGACCAATGCTCATACTTTGCTGAAGTTTAGATTTTTTTTAATCTTGTATTTTCTTTTTCCAGGCCAATAAACTACTGACTTTTTAATTTTTTATTTATTTAAATCATTATGTCAGGTGCACCCTGGAGCTAACGCACCAGGGCCGTTCCCTGGTATATATATATATTTATATTTATATATATTCTTACAGAGAAGCCACACTATTTCCTTTTAAACGATATGTATGTGCAATACGTTCTTCTTTCAATTTCGGCAAGTAATTGAAATTGGTCTTAGTTTCGTATTCAGTGTCCTGTTTCCACATATATTTCACATATATCATCTTGCACCAGTGGAATTACAACTAAGCTTTTTTAATGTCCTATTTGCCGTGAAGTGTAAAATGTAGTTGAGTTTACAATTGTGTGATTGGGTTGAATATCAAAGCCGTTGTGGGCTAACTTTGATATAAAGCCATGGCTATGGTTGAAGCTTTGCTTTGTATATTAGTGAGGTTCTTATTATTGTGATTTACTTGAGTCCTGAAAATTTGGTTTCCTATGGGTCAATAATTGATTCAGATACATGCCTTGGTTGGAGCTAGGTGTTCTAAACGATATGCCAGATTAAGAAAGAAAGCCTGTCGAAAATTGTGCAAGCAGCAGGTAATTGTTATCTATGCATGTGGTTGTGCTTGATATTGTGCAAACAAATATGTTCTCTAAGAATCTACTATCTAGCAAAATTTTTGAGTGGGCTTCTCTTTTGTGTTTTCAAAATGCTTGGAAAATATCAGAATTTGATTGACTTTGATGTTGGCCTGGTTCAACACCTAATGCAAAGCCAATATTTCTACTCTAGCATGAAACCTGACAATGTGGTCAATTCTTTTGTGTTTCTATAAAATGAATTGGTTATAAACTTTCTGTTAAATACTTATCTACAATTTGATTAAGAGGAAAGAATGTCTTTAGTGTTCTTCTTTAAAATTATATTTATATTCTCTCTCATTAAAAAAATTATTAGTTTGTATTCCGTGAAAAATAAAAATAGTATTATGTCTAATGGTCTACACTCTAACCCAGTGCAAAACAATTTAATCCCCAGTTTGTATGTGTAGGGTTGTTCTTTTCCATTTGGTAGATGCTTGAAATTATTTAATGTTTCTTTGATTAATCATTATTGATTTTATCTTTTTCCTAACTAAACGTCTTCTATTGTATAAGTCCTATATTTGGGCTTTCCTTAGATTGCTATTAATAAAATTTGTACTTATAAATAAATAATTCTGTATGATGTATGCTTTTTCCCCTTTAATGCATGGTTGTGATCTTTAAGCTATAAACAGGTTAATTCATGAACTTGCAGTAAATGAAGACTTTACATGCCCATTCTGCTTGATAAAATGCTCTAGCTTTAAGGTAAATCTCTTTCCTTCTTCATTTTCTGATCTCTTCATAGTTCATTTCATATGACATTCTGATCAGATAGTATGCATGCTTTTGCATGTTGATGCTTATAAGTTTTGAAACCTTTTCTGTAGGGTCTCAAATTTCACTTGCCTTCATCACATGATCTCTTGAAATGAACTTTGAGTTTTGGGTTGGTAATCTTCAAAATTCTTGACATTCTGATTATTAAAATTTGGTGAAGCATAACTACTAAAACATGGATGTATTACAGGTGATTGAAGAGTATCAAGCTGTAAATGTGTCTGTAAAATTATTATTCCTGTATTTGGATTTTATATATGGACAGTGATTTTTTATTTTTATTTTTTAAATTTCAGATGCTCATTCTAGCAAACGTGATAGGGCTCATTTTTAGGTGGGAATGATTTACAGAATGCCATTCTTAGGGCTGAAGAGTATTTAAAATATGTTGTCCAACTTTGATGTTGCAGGGGTTTAAAGTGCCACACCACACTCACATGTTGATCCTAGAAAGTATGTCTGTCCCCCCCCCCTTAGAAAGTATGTCTGTCCCCCCCCCCCTTTCTCTCTTTCTCACCCCCACCCCATGGTTTGGCATATTCTTATTTTTATTTGGAAGGATACAAGTTTTTATAAATAATAAATTCCATCATCTTATATGCATATTATTATAATTATTTTCTAATCATTTCAGCTGTGCCCTGCTTCGGAAGAGACAATTCTTTCACTCACACAAAGCACAGGTGTCAAGTTCATGCTGTATATTTTTCAACAACATGATATTTTGTTTTGGATACTTCTGCTCAAAATATACCAATCAATATATCTGAGAATAGATATTATTATCTTGTGCTTGTGGCCAATGGCACTAGAGCAAGTATTATCAGAACGAGATAGTGAAGATGAAGTTGATGACGATGTTGCAGACTTTGAAGATCGGAGGGTATGCTTAGTGATTTCATGACTTTTTTTGTTGTTTTCTCAAAGTTGTTTCTTTTTGCTTGAAAAAGAAATTTCAGGTTGAGGAGTAATGTTTAAGTTACAAAATAGTTAATAGCTAGCCAAGGCATTGAAGAGTAATTTTTAGGTAACCTTTAAGAAGTATCAAGTACAAGGGTCATAGTTAGGGCCTATTACAAGAAATTGTCAATTGTTATAATTGTACTAAATTTCATATAGTTGGCTCTTCAAATGCATGTGGACAAGTGTTCACATTCTTTGCTTCTTATTAGCAGTTCCTCCTTTTAGGCATCCATTAATAGGTAAGAATGATTAAAAAAAATTCTTGGTCCAATCTTGGTTGAGTCCATGGTCAGTTTGCTGAATATAATTTGGGCCTTGGTATAGTCAATGGCCGAGATATCGTATCTGTCGTCATCTTTTTTTATTGGTGATTTGATTGTTGCTCATCCAAATTTGTTACTTTCATTGTTATCCAAAAAAAAAAAAAACAAATTGGCCTTGGTTGGAAAATATGGGTAAACACCTTTAGTTTGATAAGCGTCTTTGACTCTGTTTACTTGGAGGTGTTTTGTTCTCTATCAATGATGGCATTGATACACTCCTATCATATCGCAGATGCTTGATGATTTTGTTGATATCATGACCAAGGGCGAGAAGCTAATGATGCATATGTAGAACTCTTTTGTGAGGAAGCAACGGTAATCTTCTATCTCATTTCGTTTTTTTTTTTTTTTTTGCTTTACAATTGACTTTCTCTCATTAGCCATGCCTATCTAAATTGGTTGAAAGGGTGATTGTTTCTGAATTATGTGTAAATATTTTTTGAATCAACCTAACTGAATGAAGCTGTTAGTTGCCATTTAGTGATGTTTGGAAAACTAAACATAATACAGATGCTATTTGCTGTTGTGGGAAATAATGGTAGGAACATGCAATTTATCTATAACATATTGTGTATACTGATGCATTTTATATACAATTGGTAGATTGATGTTTGCATGTCTATGGTAGTGGTATTAAATGGTTGAAGGGGTATTTATATCAAACTTGTTTGCTATAAATACTAAATTGCAATTTATATAGCTTGAGTTTTGTGTGGCCATTCAGAAATTTATAGTGAATATAATTTGGATCTGCATTATTTTTTTATTTATTCTATTTTGAGCTTTCTCTTTTTAATTTTCTAAAACATCATTTGTAGCGACTTAGGTTTGCCGTAACTACTTTTTCTTCAAAAAAAGTTTATTTGCAGTGACATAAAATTGCCTCAAATACTCTTTTGAAGCGACAATTACTCGCTGGAAAATATAAAATCGTTGTAATTATATTAGTTGCGGCGAATGTAACTGCAAAAAAAAAATCTTATTCACGGCGATTTTTTCACACGCTGCAAATAATATTAAGATATTTACGGCGATATTTTATGTATTCGTGACGATACAAAACACTGCAAATACTTTTTCACAGCTAAAATATGAACGTTATTTGCGACGCAATTAACAATATTAGCAACAAAAAATTCACTACAAATAGATATTTTTCGCAATGATTTTTGGGTTTCGCTGGTTAAACTTTTAAGTGAGTCAACAATTACGACGAATGTGCGGGGCAGCAAAAATCGCTGCAAATAACCTTTTGCAGCGATTTTGAAGGTAATTTGCGACGATTTTGACCACCGCAAAATGCCTTATTTCTTGTAGTGGATGAACTTGATTGAATGATCATGATTTCAATTCTATTGGATTCATGTAATAAAGTTTCTTGCTGATACAATTCTTGTTTATCATCTCTTATTAGTCTTTCTTGTATTTGAATAATTTTATAACCAATACTTTTCAAAGATTAAGTCATGCTTTCTCTATGGGAGTGTTGAGGTGTTTATCTTCATATCTGGTTGTCAATCTTATTGCTGTGATTCTTTGCAGCAGTATTGCTATTGAGTATATTGTTGTCTTTGAATCTAAATCTTAGGCCTGAAAATCGATTATTTCGGTTTGGTTTTATGATAAAACCGAAACCGACCGAAATCCTCTTTAGTAAATCTAATAGGATAGCAATCCGTGCTTTCAAAAGAAGAGTGGTTTTCAAGAATATAAAGACCCGTGTTGGTTGTCACATATAAAGACCCAGAAAATCTATTAGTGGCATCATAAAACATTCCAAAAAACTTAACAAAAACCCAAACTATCTCCCACTCCCTAGCTTTAGGAGGCCCCATGTGCCCAGACCCAAGGCCATCATCAAAGTAAGACAGATAATTATAATTCTCACTCTCCATCCGCCTGAAAGCCTTCTCAAACTTCTCAGCCGCCTCCAACATTATATAAGTTAAGTTCTATCGTGTTTGTATATCAAGACACAACATTTTCTTATAATCAATCTTTTCTTTTTCTGCACATCTTTTAAACTTGTCTAATCTTGCAGGAGATGAACGCACATATCTAACTGCATTTCTCACCATTGTGTTGGCGTCATTACACTCCTTCAAACCCTCATTCACAATAAAATTCAATATATGAGCACAACATCTCATGTGCATATACTTACCCCCCAATAAATTTTCACTCAAAAACTGTTTCAAATAAGAAATTGCAGTATCATTTGAACTTGCGTTATCAACAGTCACAGTAAAAATTTTATCAATGCCCCAATCAAGCAAGCATGACTCAACATATCTCCCAATAGTTTCCCCTCGATGATTAGGGATTAAACAAAATTAATGATTTTTTTTTCTGCAATTTCCAATCTTTATCAATGAAGTGTGCAGTTAGACACATATAATTCAAATTTTGTATTGATGTCCATGTATCTGTCGTCAACGAAATCCTCATACCACCATTCTTTAACACTTTTTTAAGTTTTCCCTTTTCACATTCATACAATTTCATACAATCTCTTGCAACTGTAACACGACATGACACTTTAAACCTTGGTCCAAGAGACCAACATACTTTCCTAAATCTCTGTCATTCAACAACTCTAAATGGCAACTCATCAATAATTACTATCTCTGCAATCGCCAACCTCACAACCTCTTCACTATATTTGTGGGTTACAAGACTTCTTAACATACCATCCCTCTCTCCAACCCCCTCCTCAGATGTTGCCTCACCTGTAATATTTTTTGGTACATATCCAAAGGCCCACGTTTATGAGGATTTTTAGGACATGAAAGTAAAGGGTTTTGCATTGTTGAAGTCCCATTCCTCTTTGAGTGATAAGCGTACGTTTTGCCACAATAATTATATTTAGCCTTCGGATCATCTATAGCACAACCCTCCACCTTTGTAAAATGATCCCAAACAATCGATGGATCCTTCCCTTTTCGTTTCTTAGGTAATGGACAAGTAATACTAGTAGGGTCACTAGGGGGTTTTTATGATTGGGTCTCCCTCAAATCATCTCCCAATTTAATGGTTGGTGTTGATGTATCAACATCAATTGGAGACGACGAAGAATCCATCTAATTATAAAACAAAACATAAATATTACACGTTGTCACGTACATTATAAAACAAAACAGTGATTAGCATTTAGCATTACCCAGCAGCTAGTTTGCAACATAGCAAATATCACAAGTCTAAGACTCTAATGTAAGTTTAATTCACTCATCACATTTCATGCTTTAAATTCAAAGACTGCTTTCGGCATAAAATTAGTTTAGTTCACTCACCACAAGTCTATCACGATTCACAGTTCACACACACAAATTATCACACACTGTAAGTGTAAGCATTGCGACAAAAGCTCACACACATTGACACAATCCTGAGTCCACAATGGCACAATGCCATATTATTTTTACTCACAAACACACAGCATTTCGGCATTTACTCACAAACACAAAGCATTTTGGCATTAGCATTTTTACTCACAAACAGTCAAACACACAGCATTTCGGCAAAACACTGTCACAAACTACAAAAATATTTGGAGTCATTGGACATTCAACATTTCCTCTTCCTCCCAAATCATGGAACCCAGCAAAATAATTATGAGTAAACAAGATATCCCAGCAAAATGCCAAAAATATTATGAGTAAAATGGAACCCAGCAAATAGAAATACAAAAGAAAATAGAAATTATTTCACTTACAGTGGGGCGTGTGGGTCGTCGGTGACAAGAGAGGAGAGAGGGTTGTGGGGAGTGTTTATCATCTGCGAGTGCAAGTCACGGAGAGGGAGAGGGAGAGGAGTGAGCCATGCCGCGTCACTGACACTGGGTCCGGGGAGAGGGAGAGCCGAGACGGGGGTGAGCTGAGCACTGAGAACTTGAGAAGTGAGGACGGCCAAGAGGGGAACGGCTGCTGCAAAGTGTGAAGACTGAAGAGGAAATTAAGGCTGGAAGGAGAAACTCGGGGGGGGGGGGGGGGGGGG
>QEOT01002854.1:23864-82283 GCA_003123785.1 Pterocarya stenoptera | reverse complement strand
GCAAGAGCACACATTAGGCATTTACTACTCTGCGTCGCCCTACGTTGCTCTTCACATTTGAGTGCAGCAAATTATGGACTTTATTTATTTTGAGATGAAATTAAAATTAAAAGTTGAATAAAATATTATTATAAAATATTATTTTAATATTATATTATTTTAAAATTTGTAAAAATTAAATTATTTATTTTAATTTATG
This sequence comes from Pterocarya stenoptera, assembly GCA_003123785.1. NCBI lineage: Eukaryota > Viridiplantae > Streptophyta > Magnoliopsida > Fagales > Juglandaceae > Pterocarya > Pterocarya stenoptera. The sequence goes on along the minus strand of QEOT01002854.1, from coordinate 82,084 downwards.
TAAAAATTTTAAAAAATTATAATAATTAAATAAGATAAGATGAGATGAATTGAAAAATCTTATAAAAATAATCGAATGCAAATCTCTTATAAGATCAAGTATACTGAGTGAGTCGACGTAAAAACTTTTGTCATGGTTTGGGGGTTGAAAGCAGACTAGTGTATGCTAGGGGACTAGGGTTTTTCGCTTGGTAATCTGCAGAAGCTATAGAGAGAGGAAGATGAGCAAACAAGAAAAAGATAATAGCAGAGTGTAGTCAATCGCGGTCAGTAGAAAGGTCCCACGATTTTTTGCTTATATATGGAAAAGTCTTGAAGTCCACGACACATCAAAGTCCGATCTGCATTGCTTCACATGACACTTGTCCTCCATCATCCCTAGTCCCTAACCAAGCAGATTTTTCGTGGTTTATTCATCTGTTGGTGGAAACTTGGAAGAGCATTGGCACTGGTCTTTTCATATATAAATATATATATATCTTTAAAATTATCTTTTTTTGAAGAATAATTTTGTATTTAAAGAATAATTTTCATATTAATTTATGTAAATTTGAATTAAATAATAATAAAATATTATTTTTTTCATTTTTACTTTTTTTTTAAAATTATTTTTTATATATAGTTTACAATTAGCATTTATATCTACTTTGTATTATTAATTTAATACAAATTTTATGTATCAAAATTATTTTAATATAAATTTTATAAAGTTAATTTTAATATATATGAGAGAAAAAAAGTTAATAAAATAATATTTAAAGAATGAACAGTATTTCTTTATATATGAAAAATGACTATTTATAATTATATAAAAATATAAAGATGAAAAAATTAATGCAAACTTTTTTAAAAACAAATTTTTCAAATTTAAAGATAAAGATAGAGATAGAAAAACTACTGTAATTCTCTAAATGCAATGTTAAATCTTTTGGGAATAACCGCCAGCTTGAAGTGTAAAGGTTTTTTGCGTGTGAGTGAAGTCGTCAGCGTGTTATTGATTGACGTTTGCTCTGCAAGGCAGAACAACATGTCTAACTTCGGAGGGAAACTTACGAAATTTTTGCTTAATTGCAGTTTGGCTGGGAAAATTCAAACTTACGAATTTTGAACTTTCAGACTCGGTTGGAGTCAGAGCGGATGTCGGCCGGACTCTGAGCCGCTGGAATTTTTGTCCACCTGTTACATGGTTTCGGAGGGGAGAAAGGTGGAGTCTTTAGTATTTTGGAGGAGAGAGGCAGCAGCTGAGAGAGACGAGGAGGCATGGTATGATTCGTATGAAGAAGAACTAGGTTTCGAAAGGGAGGCCTTATGCTGAAGTCCAAACGGCGTCGTAGGAAATAAGTGGAAACGGCATAGCTTAGGTTGCATTAAGAACGCACAGTTTAAATCATTTCTAGTTTTATTTGTAGTTGAAATTGAAAAACACAACTAGGGTATTTTTGTAATTACATTCGAGGGTGAATGGGGGTTGGGTATTCTGGCACATCTGACAGTCTGTTTGTTTGTTTGTAATTTTCTTCTGGAGGAAGGAATGGCCTCGAAGACACTCCACTCCAGCGTACGAACGTTTCCTTTCATTTCCGTGATGTCCCAGTGCACTGTATCCTAGAAAGTACGCTTTGAAAATATCGTCCTAAAACGTGTAGACCTTGTCTACAGACAGACGGTGCTTATGATTTTCACGTGACTGCTTGGAATTTTCAACATCGGGCATTTCGGGGCTTGAAATACTAAAGTCATGCCGAAACAGGTGTACTTTTCTCATTTATATTTCTCTAATCCAACTTAGATTAAAAAAATAATCAGATTTATATACGAGATGAGTAGATAAAGTGAAAGTTTCATCTCCCTTACGTCACAGCAAGCTTACATCACAAGCAGAATTCTAACACCACCCTTACCAAGTTTATTATTGTATTGGCCTGAGTTGAATCAGATTTATTACGATTTTTTGGGGGAGTTTCATTGAGGCTTGGACAAATAGGCCAAAGCCGAAGCGAAGAGATCAGTTGCATAGTTTGATTTATAATTTAGATTTTTCTGTATTCATAAGTCATTTTTATAACTTCGATTTATTAAATGAAATGAAGTCTATTTCTATAAAAAAAAAAAAAGTCAAAGCAAAAGTTTACTCAAAGTTTGCATTACAGGTCACTCAAGTAAAGTTCAAGCAGAGAATTCGCTCAACAGATTGTTCAAGCGAAGATAAAAAAAAAAAAGTTAGCTCGAGGCTCGCTCAACTCCTTGCTTGAGCAAATTATCCAAAAATATGAAATTTGATACCGTACAATTCTATAAAAATGTACTTAATAAACAGTATGACGGGCGAAAAGTATATTTCAATCTATTTTATCATTCTTCAAGATAATAAAATTCTATGTAGTTCTGTTGATGTAGACACTTTGCCGACATACGCTAATCTTATCTATTATGATTGATTTTCATGTTTGCGTTTACTTTTCTCGCATTGATTTTACAAGAGCACCAGTATCGCTCTTTTAACCCTTTCTTTACTCCCTTATGGCCCCGTGGGCTTTGTTCCCACCTCTCTCTTTTCTTCTTTTATTATGTGGGCCTCAGCTTGACTCCGCCTTTCTACTAACGCTACCTTTATGAAATAGGTGGAATATATGATTAATGTCCAGGTCAGTCTTCGTTTCAGATTTCCACTGCGATAAATGCGTATCCATGAATTTCATGTCCACCCTTATTCCATTCTCAGATGCCCATATATAACCAATAAAAAAGAAGCAACCCTTGCAAGAAATTCCATGGAAGTTATTCCCTTTCATAAGTTTATTTTCCGACTTTGTCTTCTCTTACCTCTCCATTTCACCTCACTTCTGCTTCTCTCTTCAGCTTACTCTCCTCCTGATAATTACTTCATCAACTGTGGTGGACACTCCAGCACCAACGTCGATACACGAGTCTTCGTTCGCGACCGGGGTTTCTTAGTCGGAAAGGGAGAAACTGTCAAAAACAGCAACCCATCAGCAAGCACTTCACCTCTCTATCAAGCGGCAAGAATTTTCCGACACCAGTCTTCATATAAGTTTGACATCAACCAGACTGGTACATATATTGTACGCCTCCATTTCTTTGTTTTCATGTCATTTTATACTGATCGATCTGTTCCTCGATTCAATGTTTCGGTTTCTGGGTTTTCACTTTTGACGAACTATAGCTTCCGAAACGTTACTAGTTCTCCGAAGATTGAGGAATTCTTGCTCACCATTCCAGAAGGTAAATTTAAAATCTACTTCATACCCTAAGAGCCATCTTTGGCTTTCGTGAATGCCATAGAAGTAGTCTTTCTTGGCCCCAAGAGCATCATCCCAGATAAGGCCCCTCACATTACTTCTCTAGGAGCTAAGAGTAACTACAGTGGTTTGAGCTCTAAGGTTCTGCATAAAATCCATAGGATCGACGTTGGAGGTACTACATCCGAGCTCGATGAGTTATGGAGGAATTGGGATTCAGATGATAAATACTTATACCCAAAAGATGCCACGCATCAGTACAAAGGCGAACCGCCTAATAACCAGGCCGAAAGGATCCCCAAGTATAGTGCCCCAGCTTTTGTGTATCAGACGGTTAGACGTTTGAATATAGATGGTGGCAGCAACTCCAGTTTACCAAACATACTTGGAGTTTTCCGGTCAATAAGAATTCTAACAACTTTCTTCGGGTCCATTTCTCCGATATATTTAGTGTAACATCTAATGATTGGCGGTTCAATCTCTATATCAATAGAAATTTCAGTAAGGAGATGAATGCTTATGACGGTAGAAGTGATCAGAGGATCGGCGCTGTTCCATTTTACATCGATTTTGTGGTTGATTCCAATGGTTTGGGATTTGTTAATGCTAGTATCGGCCCGGTGGAGAGCTCTCGGATATATAATGCCCTTTTGACTGGGTTGGAGATTATGGAGGTAGTGAAGGAGTCGGGTTTCATTCCTCCTAGGGAAATTGAAGTAGCGAAAAAGAAACTTTCCCTTGCTATAATTGGTCCTGCATGTAGTGGGGCGTTTTTAATTTTGGTAATATTGGTGGCGTTGGGTTTGAAATTCAAGAAAGCAGGGCATGATCAGATTTTGGGAATGCCTCTTTATGGAGGGTTTAGTTCGAACAGTAGGTTGACTCAAAGAGGTCCTAATGCTTCCCATGCTGATCCTAATCTAAACCTTAGTTTAAGGATACCTTTTTCTGAAATACTGCGTGCAACGAAGCACTTCAATGCCAAGTTATTGATTGATGAGGGTGGATTCGGGAAAGTCTACAAAGGAACTCTTAAAAATGGCACTAAAGTGGCTGTGAAACGAAGTGATCCACGACATGGGCAGGGTCGGGAGGAATTCCAAACGGAGATCATGGTGTTGTCTCAGATTCGTCATCGCCATCTTGTTTCTCTGATTGGATATTGTGATGAACGGCGTGAGATGATACTGGTTTATGAATTCATGGAAAAGGGGACTCTCAGAGATCACCTCTATCATTCAGATAACAACTCTGTGAAATCAAATTCACGGTCTGAATTGTCTTGGAAGCAAAGACTAGAAATATGCATTGGTGCGGCAAAGGGCCTACACTATCTACACACGGGTCCGGTTGGAGGAATCATTCACCGTGATGTTAAGTCAACAAACATTCTTCTTGATGAACGTTATGTGGCTAAAGTTGCCGACTTTGGCCTTTCGAAATCTGGCCTTTTTGATCCGGACAACTTCACCATGGGTGTAAAGGGTAGCTTTGGTTATCTTGATCCAGAATACTTTACAACCGTACAGTTGACAGAGAAATCTGATGTATACTCTTTCGGAGTTGTACTTCTTGAAGTTCTCTGTGCTAGACCGGCTATCATACAGTCATCTCAGTTGGATGATGAGGTGAACTTAGCACAATGGGGAATGTTGTGGCAAAAGAAAGGCCAACTTGAGAGGATTATCGATCCGGTGCTTCTTGGTAATATTAAGCCAAGTTCATTGAGAATATTTGGTGATATTACAGAAAAGTGTTTGAAGGCATTTAGTATTGAGAGACCGACTATGCAGGATGTGTTATATTACCTAAATTATGCACTGCAACTTCAAGAAACTGGAATGCCCATAGAGCCATTTGAGGACAGCACGACGACGACCATAACTTCATTGGAGTTGCAGTTTCCAGCTGTGTTGAAATTTCCTATTCATGAAGATGATGATGCACCCATTGGAGGGGATGATAGTTTTGATATAGAGGTTAGTGAAGTCTAAGTTCACAGGTATGGGTAAGTATTCAAGTTTGCATTTGCACCTGAATTCATAGCAATATTTAATAACCTTTTTTAAAAATTCAGGAATTTAATAAAAACATTTTTTATTAATAGTTGTCAAATGCAGTGATCCTCGCATGACTTGAACATCTTTTTGGCCATGAAATTTGTAATACGCTTTAGTTTGTGGCTTCGTGCTTAAATTCTGTATCGATGTCTTTTTTTTGGCCTCTTCGATGTCAAAAGTTAGTCTAATTGAAATGTAATAATACTGGATAAACTCCGGTTGAAATTTTGATCGAAAAAAAAAAAGATGCAAAAATAGATCAGAACTAGCCAGCGAGACCCTTGATCACTTGAGTTTCATCCCTGATATCCCATCTAAGCGTATTTTTGGTTCGGTCTTAGATTTTCGACCACCTATGTCTTCATTGGGACACCAAATATGTTAATGTGGAGTAACAATAATATTCAATATTTTAAAGTTTACTTTATACCCCTATCTATCTCATGTGACATGTTTATTGAAAGATATGAGAGAAAAGACCGACATAAATGAGGGTATTCTTTTTCCACGTGTAAGGATAAGTAATAAAATTAGGGTATTCTTGAAGATGATTGACATGACTCTTTTATGCTAAGTGAGGACAGCGAGAGATTATTTTTAGAGAATTGCTACTATGCTGCTCCATTATACTACTCATGGGGTCGTCTGATCTTTCTTGTTACTTGTTTTTTTGGACTGGGATCTTCTTACTTTTTCTTTCTTTTTCTGCATATTACTTTTTCATAAAGCTGGAACCCGTCCAATATTTCAGCAATGGTGTCGCCCTCCATTTGAAATCAATTATTGACGGGGAAATTAGAGAGCATGTTGTTCATGATTTCATATACCGCAACAACCGTTAAAATCAAACCTAGCTTGATTCAAGTTAATTTTCAATCACTTTGGATATATTTATTTATTTATTCTAAGAATAATAACTAACAAATGTTTACCGTTTTGTGTTGGGCACGACCTTGATGGTTGTATTTTCTATAGGAGGAGATATTACCACTAGACTATGATGATTATATAATTATATATAGTATGGACACTAGGACTTCTAGCTGCATATGAAACTTTTGACAATTAAATTTACAGGAAGATTTGCTTCTAATTATGATCTTTAATGATACTAAGATGATTAGATCTTTTTTTTTTTTTTTTTTCTAATCAAGCTTTGCATATATAATAAAAATAGGGAAATATAGTACATCAAGGAGAGTCCTTCCCATTATCAATATACAAAATAGAGTTAGGAATAAATTCTAATGGAATGCTACCAAACAGTGAGTTTGTAGCTGCCCATTGCGCTGCCGATTGCGCAAGTCGATTTTGAGATCGATCTATCTTGTGGAATTTCCAACGAGAGCGAGATTGAGATTCCAATGAAGTTGCAATATCATCTGAAATTGATTTTATTTGTCAAATGCGTTCCTCTTTATAGATGGAGGAGATAACCAACTGAGAGTCCCCAACTAGAGATATGTAGGGGTGGTTAAGATGTTTAGAACTTTAGATCTTTTGATTAGATCTTGTATAACTGAATTCTTGACCTAGTGGATTGAGTCTCTTGATTGACTAAAGAGGGATGGTTTTTTACATTTGAAGAATTCTTTAAAGGGTTTTCACTTCATCCTTAAAATCTTTAACTTTTTCATCTAATCATGATAACTTTTTCAAAATTTTAAACAAAACACAAAAAACAATATAATTTTTTAAATCTCAAAATAAAAATTATATTAAAACAATTTTTTGACTTATAATATTTTATTCAATATTTTCTTTCTCATTTTCCAAAACTCCATAAAATATCTTAATTAAAATCATTTCACTATATTTTACAAACTATTTCAATACTATTCACCACTAATATATCTCATTACTCAAGCATGCCCTTAAATTCTTACACCACTGATATATCAAGAATTTAATGGTAAGACAAGCTTGAAAATTTGATTTCTGTAAACGATGTCGTTTAATGCATTTAAGTGTGGGGCCTGTGTTTTGTTGGCATTGGTGCAGAGGACATGTGAGCAGGGTAATCAGGAGAGAGGGGCCTGTGTTTTGTTGGCATTGATGCAGAGACATGTGAGCAGAGTAAGCAAAGAGGGTCCCAAGCTGTGGAGTATAAACAACAAACTGTTTAATAAAAACTTTTAATAATTAACACCGACTAAATATCTCTGACGAATTAATACTTAATGAGACATAAATTTATAAACTTAAGCAACCTTTTCAGGACCTAAATGATAAACAGGATGAATTTTGGGGAGTTAGTGAGATACTTGAGGAAAAAACAATACTCAATTACAAGTTTGGACAAAAAACGACCTCGTTTAATGCTTTTGATACCTATCTCATGCAACCACAAAATACCCAACGTCTTGGCCTGTTTAGTGTGAAGTAAAAAGCATAGATCATGTGACATTTGCAGGTTTTTCAAAACTGGCTCAACTAATTTGGACTATATCGAAAATAACTAATAATTCTTCAAATAATGTGATCAAATCCCATCACATCCTAATTCATCTGATCTCATCTAATCATTACAATTTTTCTAAACTCTCATACAAAATACGATAAATAATTCAATTTTATAAATTTTATCTCATCTCAACTCAGCAGTCAAACACAAGTGAACCTTTGGTTTTGTATTTCTCCGATTGAAATAAACTTTTCCAAGCAGGTTTTGGCTCATGTCTGACTTTGTACGCTTCACAAATATTTGGTGTCAATATAACTGCTGGACAAGCTAGCTAACATGTATCATGTATGCATGGCATGAAAAATGCAAGAAGTTTAGGGATGGACAAGAGCTGAGGAATTCAAGAATCGTGGCAGTTGGAAAGGAGATTCTAAAAAAGTGTGTAGGTATCCGCTTGCCATAAGAACAATTGGAAGGATGTTGAAGTGCTTGGAAAATTCAGAAACAGAGTGGTTGTCTTTCAAGAACAATAAACTCTAAAAATAAAAGAAAATAACAGTTTAGGGGACTGACCGTTTCGGTCAGAATTGAACTGGACCAAGATTGAAACCTATCAGTCTCAGTCCATCTTTTAGAGAACCGAAAAGTTTCGGTTCGGTCCACGGTCCAAGGTTTTTCCATCCTGGATCGGACCGAATGAAAAATAAAAATAAAAAATATATTTTATATATATTATTTATATAATAATTGTACAATTTATTATGTAATTTTCATCTAATCTATCACTATTAACAATATAAAATCTTAAATATGTTATTAACACTTGTTAATATTCTATCAATTAACTAATATATAATATCAATTAGTTAATTATATAGTAATTATATAAATTAATAATATAATTTTTATCTAATTTATTATCATTGACCATACAAAATATTTTTTTATTGAGTTAATTACATAATCCACATTAATAAGTTACTTAATTTTAATTTAGTATTTTAAATAATGTTTTTTTTTATTAATTGATGTAAAAGAAAGAAAAAAAAAATTAAGTCGGACCGATAGCTACCGGTCAGGTCCGGTCCCTATGGGGTTCGGTTCGATTTCGTCCGAGAAAATGATAGACCGAAAATATTCAGTCCATCGCTGAACCGGACCGAACCGATCAATTTGCACCCTTAGATACGTACACTCCTTCAATTTACATAAAAATTCAAGCTTTTTCTCATTCTTTGTTTTTTGATGGTCTTATCACTAATGCAAAGTCATGCATCTTCTGACTTCATCGAAAGTTAAATAGTCACCTACAAGGGGTTCTTTTTTTGAGTTCTTTTTTTTTTTTTTTTTGGTAGAGGATTAGGTTATTAATTACTTTTTAGTTTTTTGACAGATTGGTTTTTCGATGTTGTAGTAACTTCAGCAATATTGATCAAGAGAACCCGCCCTTCCGCCATTTCTTGATCGATGGTTGGTGAAGGAATGATAAAACCGGCTCTTGATGAATTACTATAAGAATCTTGCATGCCTGTTCATGCAGCTGCCTGTACACGAGAAATGTCTTATTACTGTTGAAGCTGCTTTGCCTCTGCTTTTTCTTTGCCTTTCTTTTTAGAAATTCGTTCAAGTTACTTTATCACTTTTCAAAATGTTTGCATCGTAGTCTTCCTTTTTCTTTTTTCTTTTTCTTGTGTCGGCCACAAATGATCATGCGAAGAATAGTGGCAATTACACCGAACTTCTAGCTAGCTTTCCGTCTTGTTGCCATTTGTAAAGTAGGCTAGGCCTCAAGCATCCAAGAATAATGGGATTGAGTAATTTAGATATATATATTTATATATATAAAAGCGCTGCACTCTCTTTAAAATATAAAAGTAGAGTTCACTTTTCTTAAAAAAAATGTGCCACTTTATGTCGGTAAATATTATTAATGTATCACCTTTCCTTTTAAGAAATTCATGTATATTTGTTTTTTTAGATATCGTGTAGATAATGAGTTGAAATAAAATAAATTGAGATAAAAGTTAAAAATTGAATAAAATATTATAATAATATTAATATTTTTGCTATTAATATTTGTGTAAAAATTTAAAAAAATTATAATAATGAGATGAGATAAGATAAAATTTTTACTGTCCAAACCAAACTTATTCAAACTACAGCTGTCGTGTGGCTACTGATTTATAAGGTGGAAGAAATTACGAAGAAGTATCTACTGTAGATAAAGATAAATAAAAAATAATAATAATAACTCTAGCATAAAGCAATATAATCTCTATCCAAACATGTGCTAAAACAAGCCTCTGTTTTTGGAAGAACTTCAGAAATATATATAACGCCCAACACACGATTACTTTTAACATTTGCAAACCTAATCACCCGTTATATTAATAAATAAAATTCTTGATTCTTATGTTGTTTTTATTATTATTATTATTATTATTTTGAAAGATTAGAATTTGGGGAAAATATGCATAATCACCTCAAACAACTATACTATTTGCTCCAATTATCCCCTAACCATACAAAGTGATGGACCTACACAGTACTACTCCTGAAAGATACGCATTAAAGAAATTAGTTTAATGTTCTTTTTCTTTATTACTAATATTTGCAATAGGGTCCTATTATTGGGTAGCAATATATGACACGATCTGTTAATCTAACACGAAATTAGTAGGTTTAAGTTTGATGTTAACGGGTTCGGGTCAAAACAGGTTGACCCGTTAAGGCATGTTTCATTAATGAGTCACTAATGGGTCAACCCGCTTAACCCGGTAGTGACCCGTTTAGATCTATTAAATTTTTTTTACTCAAAATTACAATTATATCATTTTCAATATAAAAATAAAAATACCTTAATCCCATTTCGTATTTCATAATTCTCTCAGTTCTCACGAGTTACGACCATCTCCCACTCTTCCTCTTAATTGTAATTTTAGTATTATTATTATTTAGTTTGTAATTTTGGACTTATGTAGTTGGTTTTATATTTTTGGGAGATATTGTTATTTTAACTTTTATGTAAAATCATGTTAATCAGGTCAAATGAATTATTTGTGTCAATTCAACCTATTTACATAAACTGACCGAAACAGGTTGAAATGGATCGAAACGGATCGTGTTGTGTTGATATATTTTTAATTAATTCATAACGGGTCGTGTTGTGTCAACACATTATTTTAATGGATTGTGTTAGAGTTTAGAAATCTGACCCGTTAAGCTTAAGTTTTTTTTTAATGAGCCAAATAGAGACTTCCTATAAGAATATGAAAAAAATGAACTTTGCTTAGTACGCTTTAAAATCGAAAGAATAAATATACTCATTACTTAGTAATATCATTCTTTTGGCAAACTTGGTTGTTTTGACTATTTCTTAATTAAAATGCCAAGTAGTGGTGTTATTGAAGGTGAAATTAGCTCGTTCGGATAATGAGATGAGCTGGTTTTAGATGTGTTGAATAAAATATTATTATTATTTTAGAATTTGAAATGTTGAGTTATTTATAATATTTTGTATGGAAATTTAGAAAAGTTGTAATGATGAGATGAGATGGGTTGAGAGTGTTTTTGTTTATCACAACTTGCTTTCCCCAGCATCTTGAAGCAACACATTCACATGAGGCAAAAATGCTAGCATTGGTAATTTTATATTTTTAAGAGTCCATATCATGATGAAAGGAATTCAAAGACTTCGCAAGATGCATGCATGCCACTTCCTTGAAAAACTTTTAAGGGACAGACAAGCAGGCCAGCAGCCTCAATGGAGCAAAATCAGATCTTATGCTTATAAATTTCTTTCTTTTGCCCCTACATATAAAAAAGAAATGAGTTCTATTGATCATACAGAAATTAAAACTGAGTACTAGAATTCAATTTCCTCTGACAACACATGAAGCACAATTTGATCCAACGTCCTAGCTAGGGCGCTAGCTAGCTGTTTGTGTTAGTGACAATTGGCATCAAGAGAATATAAAATTAGGCCAAAATATGGATTTCTTCTTCTCAAAGGTTTTCAATTGTTTCCCACTACGTACTTTAATTTATTTAAAAGGGAATTGTATGCACAAAACGTTTGTGAAATATTTGTAAGAAATAATTGTAAATAGAACATATATAAGGTCATTTTAGTTGTGCTGGCTAGCTAGGATGAAGTGACTTTTGTATTGGTGAGTTGGAAGATTAGGTTTCTCTCCTAGGTAGGTTTTTTCTTAGGCTACACTCAAGTTCTTAGCATTCAACTTCTATGCAAAACCCACAATAGTTTCGGAAGAGGAAACCAAGATAGATGAGTCGTTCAGAGGTTTTGGAGCCCTATAGCAAGAGGCAAGCATGTTGATTGTCTGATAGGAGAGAGTCTTTAAAGGAGGTTGGAAGTGAAATTTTTCTAGTGGATTGAGTCTCTTGATTGGCTAAAGACGGATGGTTTTACCATCTATAAGTTCTTTAGAGGGCTTTCAACTTGTCACCAAAATCTTGTCTTCAGTTATATACTCCATATAGTTCCAATATTATCACCTACCATGTTCTACGTGTTATTTTTGAGATGCTACATAGTTTTCTCATATTGATTCTAACGAATCATCTTTCCTAACGACATAAATCTTTTGTGGCCTTCTAAACAAGAGTATAGACAATTACAAATCTTGAATTGGTAGGACATGTGTTTCTATTATTATAAAATTCACAAATGAAGTAGTTACAAAAGCCAATTCACTTAAACATTCGTACTAGTTAATTGAAACCTCCATACAGCTAGATATAATTGCCATATAGATACCATAAGTCTATTGCGGACTTCAATATTATCCGGGATGATAGTGAAAGAGTTGGTGGTCACCCAAGGCTTATTGTGGCGATGGAGGACTTTAATAATTGTATTGATCACTGTGGATTATTGGATCTCCAAGTTGTGGGTCGCCGACTCTCGTGGTGTAATGGACATGAGGGGCATACTCGTAGCTGGGCTCGTCTTGATAGAGCTCTGATTAATATCCTTTTTACAAACAGGTTTCCTTCAGCCTTCTTCGAATACCTTAAATGGAAGACTTCGGATCATTGTCCAATGCTTATTCATTTCCAAAAACAAGTGGTAACCTACGGCCCTCATCCTTTTCGTTTTCAAAATATGTGGGTCTCTCATACAGATTTTATAAGATGTGTTGAAGAAGTTTGGAAGGAGCCTACTACAGCTGTGGGTGTTTTTCGGTTGGCGGAAAAATTAAAGAAAACCAAGCTTGCATTACGAGCTTGGAATAAACAGGTCTTTGGGCACGTTGGGTAGACTATTAAAGAATTGGAAGAAAGATTAGAGGTATTAGAGAGCCGGTTACAAGGTGGCTATGATCATGAAGTAGAATGTGATTTCTTGGTTACAAAACTTGAACTGGATACTTGGGAACAATGGGAAGAACTCAGGCTTTCTCAATTGGCAAAAAAGAAATGGCTTTTAGAAGAAGATCAGAATGCTAAATTCTTCCTTGCAGTTTTTAATCAAAGGAGAAAAGCTAAAGTCATTGCAAATATGCGGCTAGAGAATGGAACTATTTTGAATTCGCTGGAACAGGTTCATCAAGGAGCTTTAAATTATTTTCAAGACTATCTTTCTAATCCTTCTATTGTTGACCAGGTGGATCTCACTTCACTAATTCAGAGGTCTATATCTGAGGAAAATAATTTGGCTCTTACTATAGCCCCGACTGAGTCCGAGATTTTGGTGGCTTTGAAATCAATTCCGAAAGAGAGCTCACCCGGACCAGATGGTTTTGGTTCGAGTTTCTATCTTAGCTGCTGGGATTTTATTAAAGAGGATGTCGTTGATGCAACCAAGGATTTTTTTTTTCAAGTTCTCCTTTACCTAGATTTTATACAGCTTCTTATATGGTGTTGATTCCGAAGGTGAAAGAGCCTAACAGTTTTGACAAGTTTCGCCCTATCAACCTATGCTCTGTTGCTTATAAGATTTTCTCCAAGGTTCTGGTGCAAAGGAGGACCCTTTTTTTTTTTTTTTTTTATCTCAATTGATTTCTCATGAATAAGGTGCTTTTATTCCTAGCCGAAGCATCTTTTAAAATATTACTCTGGCTCAGGAATTGGTTCGTTTTCTAAATAAGAAAACAAAGGGTGTAAACATTATGGTAAAGATTGATATGGCCAAAGCCTATGATCGTGTAGACTGGCAATTTTTGTTAAATGTGTTAACATCTTTTGGTTTTTCTTCTCAGGTTTGTAATCTTGTTCAGGAATGTGTTAAGTCCCCCTGGTTCTCCATCATGATGAACAGGACTTTTAAGGGTTTCTTTCAACCGGCTCGGGGTCTTAGACAAGGTGATCCCCTTTCTCCATATTTATTTATTATTATGGAGGAGGTTTTGTCACGGTTACTTTGCAAGAATTTTGAAGAGGGTTGTATTGGATGTTTTTCACATCTAATGGATGCACCTCTGGTCTCTCACTTACTTTACACTGATGACCTATTAGTGTTTGTGAATGGTGGTAAACGTTCAGTTCAAAGACTTACACGTTGGAGGTATATGAAAAGTGGTTAGGGCAGCTAATTAATAAGGATAAATCGGCTTTCTTTTTCTCAAATTCCATTACTCCTACACGGCGCCGTAATCTCATGAGATCGACGGGTTTTGTGGAAGGCAAGTTTCCGGTTACCTATTTGGGTGTCCCTCTGGTTTCTGGTCGTCTTACATCTAGACATATGGAACCCTTCATTGAGAAGATTCGAAGAAAAATAGCTGGTTGGAAACTAAATTTACTATCTCAAGGAAATTTCCATGAAGTTCAAAGGTTTCTACACATGAAATTCGCTTGGAGATTGTTAACTGTTGATAATCTTTGGACCAAATTCTCCCGTGCAAAATATGTGAAACATGACCACATTTTACTTGTTGAGACTAGAAGAAATGCCTCCCGTTTCTGGAAATCTGTTATAAATGTGCTTCCTGATGTAGCTGAGAATGTTATAGTGAAAGTGAGAGAGGGCAGCTCTTCCTTTTGGTTTGATCGGTGGTTGGAGAGTGGGCCTTTATGTGCCAGTACGGACTTTGGGCATTCACATATCAGAATAAAAGATGTTTGGGTTGATGGTTCCTGGGATGAGAATTATCTTGTGGAACTGGTCGGATTAGATAAAACTGAGGAGATCATGAACGGTATTGTGGCTGGTAAGGTGGGCAATGATATTACCATTTGGAAACCAGAAGTTAAGGGAGATTTTATGTCGGCTTCAGCTTGGGATTTAATCTGTGTGAAAGGTACTGAACATCTGGGCATGGACTGGATTTGGCATCACCTCCTCCCGAAGAAGATTTCTGTGTGTATGTGGAAAGCCCGTTTTAATGGGCTAGCGCTGGATTCTCGAGTGCAATCGCTAGGAATTCAGTTGGCATCCCAGTGTAATTGTTGTTCTAATGGTCACGTAGAAAGCTTAAATCATGTGCTTTGTAATGGGAATATTGCTGCGGAGGTGTGGAAGATGGCAGCTACCACATTGGGAATTAATCATGTCCATGGTCTATCGTGGTGGTCGACTGTGATGCAGTGGTTTAATGTCTCAAAGAAGTCGAGTCACAGAGGGATTCTTATTGGTCTCATTCCGTCTATCATCACTTGGCGTCTATGGATACGTCGTTGCAAGGCTCGCATGGATAACTCTATTGAATCGACGTCTAATGTTTGGTTGGCTGTGAAAGTTTAGATTTGGAATATTTCTTCTATTATGGTGAAACATTGGCCTATCTCGGCTAGGGATGAGACTATTCTTCGGGCTCTTGAAGTGTCGTATGTTGATCAAACAAGGTCTATTCCAAAGCTAGTTTATTGGAGGAAACCGGATGAAGGGTGGATTAAATTAAATGGAGATGGGTGTTGCCGTGGCAACCGGGGTAGTTGTGGGGTAGGAGGTGTCATTCGAGATGTGCGAGGTAATTTCAAAGGGGCTTTCTCTTCTTCTTTTGGTCATGGCATGAATAATGAGACTGAATTGAGGGCGTTACTAGCTGGTATTTTCTTGTGTAAAGAGCTGGGTTTTAATCATATAAGTATTGAGAGTGACTCCATTTTGATAGTTTCTTGGTTGAGTAGCCGTAAGTGCACGGTTTGGTACTTATGGGACTATTGGGATGTTCTTTTGAGGCTTTTACGAGACGTTCATTTCACCTTTAATCATCAGTTACGTGAAGGGAATAATGCGGCGGATTTCCTCACTAGAAGGAGTGAGGAGGTTTATAATAATACTTTCTTGGATCTTAATTCTTTGCCACGTAAGTTGAAAGGCATACTTCGGATGGATAAGGCAGGGTTATCATTTAGGCTTGTTTAGTTTTGTATTGTTTTTGTTTTATTTTTCCTTTTATTTTGATATTTGGGAAGTTTTTTATTTATATTTATGTAATCCCCGAGTATCCTACTTGTTACGGTTTTCCTCCGCCATAAGTGAGGCCTTTTAATAAAATTGGGAGGAGGTCACTCATGGACATGTGAGTTCGTCTCTTCTCTAAAAAAAGAAAAAGAAAAGAAAGATGTAATATAGCTATTTTATTACCTTAATTGAAACAAAATGACTATTAGATTTTTACTTTGTTCTGTAGAGTCATTCTTTAGTAGTGAGTCAGACGGAGAGCTAGGAATTGGTGGAGATGAGATGCGAATTTCCTTCATCTTCGGTGTCATAAAGTGTAATGTGAACACAAAACTAGACAATCATCTGTATCAGTTTCATTTGACCATTCACTCTCATCATTTGTTGATACTTCAGATAACTCAACATTTTGCTTAACTGTCGCATCAACAATTTCAGCCTCAATATCTTTCATATGTAATGACATCATCTCATACTGGCTCAAATCTACAAACAAGTTAAAGAATGGTTGACTCTCTTGGTGTGCTTCTTGAGTTGAGGGATCATCGTTTTCTTCATCTTGTCCTTTTGCCTTAGGGATAAAATTATATATATTTCTTGGAGAAAACTTTTGTACTACTCGCGCTTGATTTCCTAACTCAGGATCATCTAAGTATAATACTTGAGATTCTTGGGAAGCTAAAATAAAATGATCGTCTTCATACCATTTTTTTGATGTATTAATGCTAAAAAATATTCATCTTCACAGACTCCCCTTCGAGGATTGCTTAAATCCTACCGATCACGCTTAAACAGATATACCACAAGCTCCCCCAAATATCTGATTCCAATTATATCGACAATAATCCCTTAGAAATCAATGTTTTCTCCGCCACGACTTCCTTCAATTAGGACACCACTATTTTGTGTTTTCTTATAGAGTTTCGATCTATTGTGTGATACTTACTTCCTTGAGAAATACATGTAGAATATTGAGCAGCGCATCTCAAGGAGCCACGCGCCAATGTGTACAGTTCGTCCTATATATTGTTTGGATTACTCACATGCATTTCTACAACCTACATATTGAATAAAGCATAAACATACAAAAATATACAATCAATATATTTTTTTGGTAATTGCAACTCACATTTGTAATGTCATTACCCGTTGTTCAAACCATTTCGCGAACTCCTCTTCATCTTTCTGGTTTATATCATTTACTAATAGTTCTTTGAGCACGTTAATATGATTATTGAAATTGAAGATTACCAAATAATTTATATTCTTATAATTTTTTAAGTAAATCAAAATATTAACTAACAAATAATGAAAACTTACTTCAAGTGGCTCTCTATTTCAGGGCAATTGTTTAGCACGTACCACTGAGTTTTCTCAAATTCTCTTCCACGCAAATCATAACCATGCGCCACACCAAGTAGATGTACTTGTTGGGAAAATATAGAAAACCCATTTCGTTGTCTTGCTTGGTACTCCAACCTGACAAGTTTCATCATTTATTGTCCATAACACGGCATCATGCATCTTGAGCGACTTGCCTGTTGATGAATCAAATGTTAGGACCCCATTCTCCCCCAAATCTTTCAATTCTGCAATCAATGGTTGTTAGTGTAGGTCTATATAATTTCTCAGTGATCTCAGACCTGGAATGAGCAAACTCATTAGGCAATATGGATCTTTCATACACTTCCACGGTGGTAGATTATACAGCATAACTACAATTGGCCAAATACTATGACTAGTACTCATGTTCTCAAATGGATTAAATCCATCTATTGCCAACCCAAGCCGCACATTACGAGGTTCTTCACCAAACCATGGATGTTCAAAATCAAATTCCTTCCAAACCTGAGAGTCAGCAGGATGTGACAACACACATTCATTCTTGACTCTGGATGATGAGTGCCATGTCATGTCTATAGTCATTGAACATGACATAAATAACCGTTATAATCTAGGTATCAATGGAAAGTGGCGTACGACCTTTTACGGCACATTCTGCTTCTCAGATTTCCATCTTGATTTATGGCAAATGGGAAACTCATTCAATTGTTTATTCTCTTGCCAAAATAATACATAGAGAAAAGCTTCAAATCAGATGAGGTGTAAATGTAAGATTTACATGCCTAAATGAGAGATAGACACGTAAGTGATTTCATAAAACTATTTATTCTGTCGCTCTCTCCCTCTCCTCACTCTCAGCAAGCTTTCTCTCTCTCTCTCCTCACTCAGCAAACTCTCTCTATCTCTCTTTGCATGCTCTCTCTCTCTCTCTCTCTCTCTCTCTCTCTCTCTCATCGACAAACTCCCTCTCTCTCAAGCTCTCTTTCTCCTCACTCTAAGCAATCTCTTTCTTCGACCTCGATTTTCTGTCGGTCTCTCTCCCCTTAACAAAGTCTCTCTCTCTCTCTCTCTCTCTCCTCGCTTTGTGATAAATTAAGCCGGAAGAAAAGAAACTCATCATTTGTTGTGGGCGATTATTAGGGCTTTATTATTGGGTGGATGGGTATCTGTGTTTTGGTTTGTGAAGAGAGTGAACGAGTGGCATTATATGGGTAGATTGGGCGAAATGGCATCCCTTCTCCTCCTGGTCATTTGGTTTTCTTCAACTGTTCAGGAGATTTGGGTTATCTTAATAACTTTGCAGTCCCACTGAAAGGCTGACAGGCTTGAGGAGAGCGAGAGAGCTTGAGAGAAATCTCCAGGGTGGAGACTGGCTTCAGCTGTGTGACAATGTTGCTCCGCATTTCGTTTTATCCACTGTAGTTATGTCTATGGGAATACAATTAAAGAAGCAACATGGCTATGTCTCATTGAAGGGTGTAAATTTTACTTCAACACTCGTCCGGCCCGAAGACCCTCTCCAATACATAGTCATTCTTACGTGCATGTATTACGTTGTAATCAAATCCGAGTCCTCGTTTCAACTGTTTTTCTTCATAGAAGTTGCGAGGTAACTGCATATCGATACACCATCACTGAAACTACATATTGATGCACCATCACCGAAACTACATATCCAGAGAACAACAAGAGATGGCTCTACCAAAATCATAATTTCAGACGCGAACAGATACAGTTGGATAGTTTGCGAAAATGATCTTACAATCCCAAAGAGTCCACTTTGGACAATTCAAGAGTTATCAATCAACTGTTCAATGGGATTGATAACTCTCGAATGGATCTAAGGTTTATTTTGAAGCAACATACAATTACTCTCATGTAATACACAACAACAATTCAGTATATAAGAATACATCAAACAATAGATAATTATATAATTAAGGTATTATTTTTTTTGCTATATGATTTAATTGTGCTATATGATTTTCTTAAATATAATCAATTGTGCTATATGATGTTTTAAAATATAATCAATTGTGTTATATGGTTTTTTTAAAATATAATTAATTGTGCTATTTATTCACTTGGGTGTATGTTTTTAAGTAATAATTATAATTTATTATTGTGTTGTGCTTTTGTGTTATTTATGTTAACTAGGTTTGACCAAGTATTTTTTATTAGTATATTTATTCACTTTTGTGCATGTTTTTAAGTATTAATTATAGTTTATTATTATCTTGTTCTATTGTGTTATTATGTTGTTCTATTGTGTTATTTAACCTCATATTGTCTATTATGTTTTTAATTATTAATTATACTCTCATTATATTTATGATTACGATTTTCTATTGTGTGATAATTTAAAATACATTTTTAAAATTTAATTAGTTATTTAATTAGAGTTCTGTGCAATCTAACACAACAGTCGATATTATTTATAAAAAATAAAAAAATAAAAACGAAAAATGAATTCAAAAGCAAATCAAACCCATCCCCAGCGCCAAAATTGGTCTCTGAAGCAAATCAAACCCGTCCCAGAAGGAAAGCAGCTAGCGTCGACCCCCCATCGTCAACATGTTAAGTGGACGCTTCACTTCTGCAGAAGATTATCTTGAAATACTCAGGAAGATTAAAGAAAATTATCAACCAAGACAAGAGAAGAGCTGAGAAAAAAAAATCGGGTATTGAAATCGACGACTTCCCGGGAGGTGCATAAGGGTTTGAGCTATTTCTAGATTCTGTTATAATAATGGTGGAATCAATCACAGTTTCAAATGTGTCTCTTCTCCACTGTTGTGTAGTTTTTCTTGGCATGACCGAGAAGATTTCAACCAAGAATCTCTTCCAACAAATAGAGAACTTTTTGGCGCGAATTTTTTATTGGTCATGGAGTGATATACTTGTATGCTTGCAGAATTGTGATTCATTCTTCTCACATGTAGATTCATCTGGTCTTCTGCAAAGGCTCACACATGCACTGTTAGCAAAGATTGCTCAAAATTCAGATATAAACATCATAGCTTCCTCTTCTTCTTGGTCTTCATCTTTGAATGAAATTGCATCTTGGTTTAGATTTTCTTACTCCTCCAAATCCACCCCTGATTCAGTCAAGCAATCTTCACCAAGCAAAGTGTGGTGGTTTGATGACTTCTCGTGGGTTTGAACGAAACGCCCTGTTTCATTTTTGCACGTGGATGGACGTGTATGTGGGGGTTCCCCAACCCTGGGTGCGAGTAGAGTTTTTCTTGCATAAAAGAAATGAACTGAGATTGATTTTAAAAAATATGCTGGCTTTGTTATGAAAAGAAATTTCAAACAATCTCAATTATTTGTAGAGGTGTAACCGGTCCGGTTTGGTCTAGTTTTAGACAAAATTTAAGACCAAACAAGTATGTACCGATTTTGTATTTTTCAAAACCGATTATGTCTCGGTTATCCTCCTAAACCGGTACCTCCGATTTTTTTGATTTTTTTAAAATGTAAAAAACATATAATAAAGTGTTACTTTTTATGATAAAATGTTATTAATAATTTAATATATATTTTATTTTTAGAGCATATGATCAATTAAATTTTCATCTTTAAAATTAAACTTTTATTTTATAAATTATAATAACATTATCTTATATTTAATTATATTAATAACATACGATCAAACAAATTACAAATTTTTATATTTAAGATTAACATTTTATGTTATAATTTATAAATTATAATAAGAAATTATTTCATATATGATATGTAATTATATATATTATATATAAAAATCTCATATATAATTATATATTATATATAAAATTTATATATATAAAATATGTTGTGTAATATATAAAATTAATTTTTATATATTTTTTGTTCCCAACCGGTCGAGTCCGGTCTCTGAAACTATAGAACCGAGACCAGACTGGATTTGGCCGGTTTTCATATTGTAGGAACTGGACAGGTTCAAAACCGGACGAACCGGTCCGGTCCGGTTTAAACTTACTCCCCTAATTATTTGTTCTACATTACTCATGAAACTTTGTATAAGAAGAAAGTATTTTCCGTCATGACTGGTGTAGACATGAGCTTATTTTTTACATTCTGTTTATGAACTATGTAAAAATAAGCGAATATGAAAATTTGTGCATAAGTATATTACTATGATCTGATTCTGTTGTGTTTTGAATATGTTGTCTACTCTGATATGATATGGTGTGGCTCCTGAAAACCTTTGGCATGACATCTGTCTCTATTCCATTCTAACCTTACGACGAGTGTAACACTATGGCGTCTGTTTAGGTTTGTACCAACTTTTCTGTTTTCTGTGCACCCACTTTGGAAGTTGAGTGGTTTTCTATGTGGTCTTTCCTGTGTACATACTCGGGGCTCCGAGAATAATAAGGGAAACATTTCACAATCTATTTTTGCTTGGTTGGATGTTGGGATTTGCACAATCCTACCACAGGGGTTGAACATGAAATTATGTTCTGACGTGATGTTTCAATTATGACAAAGAAATTTGAAATAAGAATTTGTATGAACTTTCGCTCTGATATTTTTGATAAGATGCTCTGATTGTGCATTATGAAAATAAAAATATTTTGTTTTGCATTCTAAACTCTGTAAATGCTCATGTTTACATCCTAGTATATGTTTGATATTTACTGCGTTGTTGATAACTCACTTTTTATCTCTACAATATTTTTCAGATAATTTTGATGGTTCAACTGAATATCAAGAGTATGAAATATTAGCAAGATTTGATGATCACAGAGGAATAAGTGCCAAAGGGTCGAAATATTTATTGGAGAGTCCTATTTAGTAGTTTTATTATTTTCTGTTATTTTGGGTATTTTGAGAAATGGATATTTTGGAATATTTATGTAAATTTTAATTTATTTTATTGAGGTATTTCTTTGGTGTCCCTATGGAGGAACATATATATTGATGTTTTATAAGTAAGTAATATTTTATGGAGTCGTTGAAGAATATATAATTGTGTTATGTGAGATGATTTTAGGTAACAAGAGCTGACTCTCCGGACCTCCGAGAATTGAGTGTTACAATTGGTATCAAAAACATGTTTGAGGTTCTGCAGACTATAATAAGGAGTTTAATGAAATCTCAGGTTTGAGATTTTGTAGATTTTATGGATTGAATTTGTTGAAAACTGAGTTTTGGAGATTTTGCAAACTTTACAAATGATTTTGATGATATTTTGAGGTTTTAGTGTTTGTAAAATTTGGAGAATTGGTTTCGAGATAGTTGAGGTTTTAGATAAGAAGTTAGGGCTTAGATGTTAGAGCTATGCATAAGCTTAAGAGAATACTAAGCTTCAAATCCAGTGGATTTTAATGTATTAACTGATCTGATTTGGTGTTTAGCTTTGATCTAGTAGGAAAGTTTTCCTTGATGTCATGTTTAAGAGTAGTTTAGGTAAATATTTGCGCATAAGTTTTAATCAAAATGGTTTGGTTTAAATGGAATGAACTATTGAGGAGTACATTTACTTTTACCCAGCTTTGTATATGAGAAAGAATGAGTAAGATAATAAATTGTTGATGATATGTAGATTAATTGGTAGTTACATTTACGCTTAGTTTTTTATTTTTAATATTTCCTTTGAAACGTTTAACCAAGTATTAGTCTTTCAGAATGGCAGCTCGTCCTCGTGTTTGAAATCTTGGGGACTTGAACCGTAGAGCAGTTCAATCAGATGCACCCTCGCACCTTTGATGGGCGTGGTGACCCAACCTTGGCTGAGGACTGGATTAAGGACATTGAGGAGATACTTTGTATTTTGAATTGTACTGACGAACAGAAGAACTGTACTCTGCCTTTAAGCTGACAATAGAGGCAAAACGTTGGTGGATTTCTAAGAGAACCATTAGGGAAGCTGAAGGGATGGAAGTAGTCTACTGGGCCCATTTCAAGTAGATTTTTCTTGAACACTTTTTCCCAAGCTTGGTTAGAAAAGATAGGGTCATGGAGTTTGCCAGTTTGGTGCAGGAAACTATGACGGTGCACCAGTACACGGCCATATTTGTTGAGCTATCATGTTTTGCAGCATTTCTGATCCCAGAAGAGGAGAAGAAGGCCCGAAAGTTTAAGCAAGGGTTGAACAATAGGATTTATGAACGAGTGGTGGGCTTTCAGATCCAAAGTTTCTTAGAATTAGTGAATAAGGCCACAGTATTTCTTAAAAGTTTCTCCTTGATAGATATGTTTTGAGTTGAGTTGGGCCTAACCAATTGTGTTTTTTTAATGGAATTTTAATAATTTTTATAGTTTAGAATATTGTGCTGGGTTGAAGAGAATGTGCATGATTTTTCCAAAGAATAACATAGACGACATAGGAAAGTGCAAGGGTGGGTAGTCTATAATTACAAGCCTGGCAAGAATTGTGCGAATAGGCATTGAAAGGGATTAGACCTAATAATTTATATCTATGAGACTTTAGCCTTTAGGTGTTTGGTTGGTCAATGTGGACAATGGGAGCGTGAATTTCAAAAATATGATGGTTTGAAAGTAGACTTCATGAGGATTCGGGAATTAGTGAATTGAGATCATTGGGTCCTAACCTTGGAGCGTTTTATCCTACTATTATTAGGAGGTTAAAATGTAATGCTGAGAGTTCTTTTATAATTATATGTGAGGTTTAGTTGAAAAAATAAGGGAATAGAGCAATTATTAGGCTTGTAATTCCATTGTTGAGGTTCATACTTTTAGGTCTGAACTCGGGGTTGTGTATGAAAATGGTCAATGGGCGTGTCTTGGTGTATATAAGGTACTGGTCGAGAGACATGGGAAAGTTAGGATTTTGGAATATTAGGCTTGACGTAATTATCGAGAATTAAAATAGGCATGGATTATGCGGGATAATTATTGTACACTTTGCTTTTGGAGCAACAAATTTCAAGGATGTAAGCCCCCGGGCCTAGCACGAAGCTCGTGCTGGATTATTTTGGGACAAGTTGGATTATTTTAGAAGTTGGGTCAAGGCCCATTAGTATTGGTTAAATAATCAACCCATGAAAATAGGGTTACATCACGAGAGATTATTTGGACTACGCTAACTGGTGTAACCATTTATTAATTCCATACACTACCCAAAATGTGGGAATAAATACTTTGAAATGGGCCCAAAAACCCAAGCCCGTAAGAACCAAAGATCAGGATCCACACCATGCATGTCTCCACGCCCTTTTCCCTGCTATGCACTTCTCCACCCCAATACGGTTCACGACAGGGCGTATATATATATATATATACATACGTAACCTGCATGTTGATAGTTTACCAAGCTAGGTTTTCGCGTCCAGAGTTTTCAGTGAAGCACCTCCTCCACCTAGCTGCCACTAGCCATTGCCCAAGGCCTAGCCTACTGCAGCCCCACACCCTGCCATACCACGTTACCGTTGACCCATACTCCTCTGCCACAGCAACCAACATTCAGCCGCTTCTCCACTCCTCCTTCCACAGCTGCAGATAATGCCAACCTGCTCCTCAACCACTCGTGGAGCCATCACTGTAACCCAATCATGAACCTATAAGTGGTGCCACCGTAGTTCATCACACGAAGGTCTTTATTTTCACCACACTAAAACAGAGTAGTTCCACAACATGAACCAGCCACCACTGCATCTCGACAAGCAACCGCACGCCACCCCAAGCCACCGCTCTCTCTCGGAAACCTCTCTCTTCTCCCACATATCATGCTCTCTCTCTCTCTCTCTCTCTCTCTCTCTCTCTCTCTCTCTCTCTCAGTGCTCTTCCACCAGGCTTACCACCCACGACCGCCGCCTAGTCCCTTGCTCCGCCGCTCGCCTCCTTCCCTCTTGGTACGCCTCAGCCGTACCACCCCTCTCTAGTGTTTGCCTTGTTTTCAAAATAAGAAAGATTTCTTTTGTCTCCTGTAAAGCTTAAAATAAAGTAGAGTAATTTTTGATAAAATTACATTTATGCCCTTTGCGTTACAAGCCAAAGTTTGAACTTGAATTTATATGTTGGGCGTGATTTTTACCATGGGACTCAGTTGGTTTTTAGAAAATTAGTATAATATTTTTACTAGGCCTAGTCTTACTTTATATTAGTACAAAAATTTTATTTTACAATTAATGTATTTGTCGAAGGAAATAAATGGATATTAATGAAATTTGAGAAGTAATGATATTTTATGGTTAAGAGAATTTAGACAATTAGGAAAAATATGTTAAATTTTAGCATTTCAGGTTTAAGTATCGAAATATATATTCGGTAAAACATTTACGAAAGTTACATAACTATTTTATAGGTGACGATTAATATTTGCTCGACACTATTGTGAGAAAATTCTGAGCAGCTAAAAAGTCCAGGTAAGTAGGGTTCCTATACTAGACTTTGCAAAAAAGAAACAAACTGAGATTGATTTGTGAAAATATGCATGTTTTATTATGAAAAGAAATTTGAAACAATCTCAATTATTTGTTCTGCATTACTCATGAAACTTTGTATAGGAAGAAAGTATTTTCTATCATGATTGGTGTTGACATGAGCTTATTTTTTACATTCTGTTTATAAATTTTGTAAAAAGCAAGGAATATGAAAATTTGTGCATAATTATATTAATATGATCTGATTCTGTTGTGTTCTAAATATGTTTTATACTCTAATATGATATGATGTGCCTTATAAAAACCTTTGGCATGAAAATCTTTCATATTCCGTTATGACCTTACCATTGGAAGTTGCATCCACTTTGGAAGGAACTTCCAAAGTGGTTTCTGCTTGGTCTTTCCTATGTGCACACTTGGGGTTCTAAGAATAATAAGGAGAAGATTTCACATTCTATTTCTGCTTGATTGGCTGTCGAGGTTTGCACAACCCTACCACAGAGGTTAAATATAGAATTATGTTCTGATGTGAAGTTTTAGTTATGCTATGCCAAAGAAATTTTAAATAAGAATATTTCTGTACTTTCGCTCTATTATAGTACACAAATATAGTACACAAAACAACAAATATAGTACACAATTTTATACTATTGTATCATCCACGTCTAGTCGCAGTCGAGGATGTGTACAGAGAGTTGTGATATTAGTAGTTTGTATATTTATTTACATTTTTTTTTTTTTTTTGGTATGGAAAATATTTGTTGTTTTGTAAATTTAATTTAATTTTGAATTAAATGGTTTTTATGTTTTCTAAATTAATTATTGAGTTCTATTGTTCGAATATTTAATTTCTAATTTTTATATAAACTAAATATTTATCCATAATTAAGTAAGGTATTTTGTTGCCATCAATAATTTTAAAAATTCTATAACCATTTAAACGGAATATATCATGTTCGAATTTTTCTCCATTCCCTTTAGAGATTTCTACAATAAATCTTTGTTCGAACTCTTATTTTATGTTCGAACATTAATTAACGTATTGGTTCGAATGGTATCGTAATATGTTCGAACGGTAAATCAATATCCCGCTAAATTTATTGACTTAAGCTACCAATTTCCTGTTCGATCATATAATATCTGTTCGAACAATGATTAACTTTGACGTTCGAACATTGTTGTATGTTCTTTGAACAGTAAGTCAATGTCCCACTAAACTTTGTCACTTAATGCGCCAAATTCTTATCCGATCATATATAATATCTGTTCAAATATTTATTTTATTTTGTTCGAACGTTTTTGGACGATGTTTGAATGGTTACTTTATTAGGGGCAAAATTGTTCTTCCCTACATATACCGTTTGAATGGTAAATACCTTTCGTCTTTTTTTTAGGAATGAAATTTGAATTTCGTCCCTACATCTCATTTTTTGGGATGATTTTCATTTTGTCCCAAACAAAAATCATCCCAAAATTAAATTTTTGTTGTAGTGATATGTATATTGTATATATATCAGTCTTGCCTTGGAGATTTATAAGCCATCTATATAACTTAATTCCAAAACATGTTCTGTCGTTTTCTTTTGTCTACATACAATTTATGGATAAAACATTTTGCTCATATTAAGCATTGCCATTCACTCTTTTCATAAATTACCATAATTTTAAGGTTCATAAAATTTTAGAAGTTGAAAACTCTTAGTCTTCTTTCATTCTTTAATGAAAACACTAAAACTACTATTATTAATGTAAAGAATACTGGACGGAATAAGAATTTCTATGCTTTTATGTTGTTTTATATGGATGATATGCTAAAAGTCGTGTCCCGCACAACCTACAAGTGCATGATTAGTGGAGATCACTGTTCAACTATCCAACATCAATTGATTTTTTTTTTTTAAGAAAAAAAGTATTTGGAAGATGATTTCCCTCTTGGGCCACCTTAAGCCAAGCCCAGCCCAAATTACATGGACATCGGGAAGTCTGGGCCCTAGGGCCACGAACCACGTGACAAAGGAGTAACGAACTCCCGCATTCTACACCACCAGACAAACATGTGCGTCAAATGGAGACAAGGGAATTCTGGACGATGGCAGCACAGAGATACCTGCAAACGACAACACTGCCTGAGGACACCCCAGTTCAGAGAAGTGGGGTGGCAGCCGCAGTCCTCTCCCTTTGACAGTAAGTAGGGGTGTAAGAAAAAACTGGTGGACAGGTAAACTGGACCAAACCGATAGGTTTGGTCTTGTACTGAATTTGATTCGGTCCAGTACCAGTTTTATTTTTCTTAAAACAGGTCACAATCGGTCCGGTTCTAATTTTTCTTTTTCTAAAACTGAACCGGTTCATATATATTATAATTTTTTATATTGTATATAATTTTTATATATAATATATAATTTTATATAAAATAGTTTTGTATTATATGATAAATTACTAATTAATATAATATTAAATTTTAAAATCTTATATCACTATAGTCTATAATACAATTATAATATATATTATAATATACTACAATATATTATCACTATAGTATTATATACTATTATATATATTATATATTATATAATATAGTATATAGTATATTAAAACCGGACCGAAACTGGTAAAACCGAAAGTATTGATTTAGGGGAGTAACAAGTGTGGAATCGATTCTTGAAAATGTAAAACCAGTGCATATCGGTTCGGTCCCAAATTTTATCCAAAACCGGACCGGTTACACCCCTAACAGCAAGGACAAAGGGAGTGAATGAGAGCCCTCCAATCTCAAGTGTGATGGAGAGGCACTATAGTGGTAGGTTGAACCTCACCAAGGGCATGGTGTCCCATACGGTCTGCAGGCCCTCTCCTTTCAGAGGGACCACCGCGGCCCGATATATATACCCCTCCTCGAGGTTAGAAAATGTTAGTTTCCACTCTCTCTTAGACTTTCCCTTTCATTCGCATACCTAGAAAAAGGACTAACATCGGAGGTGTCCCTCACCACACCGAGTTCCTTCCTCTGTGGATCTTACAAGACAGCAAGTGGCTCTGGTGGGTTGACCAGGATACGAAACACGCCCTCAACAATGACGTTGTCTGTGTGATTCGAACCCATGACCAGGCAGAGTCGGGAGATAACCTGGCAATATACCTGTCGGTATCTCCTCACGTCGTGTCAGCAGCCTTGGTCTGGGACACCAAAGGATGCCAAAGGCCTGTTTACTATACTAGTTGGGCATTTTGAGGGGCAGAGGCCCGATATCCTCGAATGGACATGATTGCCTTTTCATTGGTAGTCACAGCCCGGTGGTTAGGGCCATATTTCCATGCCAACCCAATAAAGGTGCTAACCGTCACCCTTCTCAAGAAAGTGTTGCAAAGGCCCGATGCCTCCAGGCACCTGATGAATTGATCCATCGAGCTTAGCGAATTTGAAATTGAGTACCTCCCCTGAACGGTGACGAAAGGACATGCATTAGCCGACTTTGGGGTAGAGTTTGCTCACTTTCTGGAAGATACCCTTGTCATGCCCACAGGAAAGCCATGGCAGGTCTTCGTGGGTAGCTCGTCCTGTTGGGCTGGCACTGGGGGGTTGGGGTATACATCATCACCAAATCAAGGGAGGAACGCGACTACTCAATCAAGCTCACCTTTAAAACTACCAACAACGAGGCAGAGTATGAAGCATTGGTAGTTGGGCTAAGCATAGCTAAGACATTGGGGGCGTCAGAGTTCGAAGTAAGGGCTAACACACAAGTAGTAAAAATATATCTGTAGTTGGTTTGAGAGAAGCTTGACTCCTTTCGGTACTTTTTCATGTAGCAGATATCGAGGTAGGAAAATCGAAGGGCGAACATGTTAGCTCGAGGCGTCAAGACAAGAGGACACACCCCTATCGGAACGGGTAGTTGTTCTAACAATGGACCTTCCCGCCATTAGGGCTACAATAGCGGCAATACAACCTAGTTACCCAAAGTGGGCAGCAGATGTGATAAGCTACCTCGATACCAATGAGGTGCCCGACAACAAGCAAGAAGTTAGGAAGGTCAAGAATAAGGTAGCTCGGTTCACTTTCGCGAAGGAAATCTTATACAAGAGAGGCTTTTCAGAACCCCTCATCTGGTGTGTCTTGACCACAGAAACCCAGTACATACTGGCCGATGTTCATGAGGGGATGTGCAGGAACCACTCCGGTGGGAGGGCTTTAGCAGGAAAAGTGATAAGAGCCGGGTACTATTGGCTCCACGCCCTTAAAGACGTGAAGGAGTTCATAAAAAAAAGCCCGAGATCTCGAGTGCATGCACGAGTACCCCACTGTCCACCCTAAGAGGTAACATCTATCATGTCACCATGACCCTTTGCACAATGTGGGGTGGACTTGGTCAGTACCTTGCCTATGGGCAAGGGTCGAGTGAAGTTTGTAGTCGTCACCATGGATTACTTCACGAAGTGGATAGAGGCAGAAGCTTTAGAAACCATAATTGCGAGTGTTATCATGAGATTTTTGTGGAAATCTATGGTTTGCCAGTTGGCATCTCGGGGAGCCTCATCTCAGCCAACGGGCAACAATTCGATTCTCTCCACTATCGCGATTGTTGTGCCGAGTTAGGAATAAAAGTCAAGTACTTATCCCCAGGTCACCCGTTGTCTAAGGGGTAGGTTGAGGTGACCAACAAGACTCTACTGGTGATCCTGAAGAAGAAGCTGGCGAATAGTATAGGTGCCTGGGCAGAGGAGCTGGCTGGAGTCCTATGGGCGTATCGAAGAACAATCAAAACACCCACTAGAGAGAAGCCTTTCCCCCTGACGTATGGAAGCGAGGCAGTGATCCCCACCAAGATTGGGATCCATATGTATAGGATTAAGCACCTCGACCCAGGTTCCAATGAGGAAAGGTTGAGAGAGCTGCTGGACCTATTGGACAAAAAAAGGTAGGAGGTCGAGATAAGGATGGTAGAAGGCAAGAGGAAGGCCGAGCATTATTTTAACAAGCATGTAAGGCACAGATCCTTTAAAGTTGGTGACTTAGTGCTGAAGGAGGCTGGAGTGACCATGCCAGAAGAGGGGAAGCTGGCACCCCAATGGGAATGGTCATTCGTGGTTACCGGCACCTTCGCCTGACAAATGGCGAAGGACATGAGTTACCGCACTCGTGGAATGCAGAAAATTTGACGAAATATTTTTCGTAGACTGTAAGATTGACAGAGGTACTAGCCAAGATGACAATATATAAATCTGAATGTGTTTCTCCACATTATTTTCTTAGGCAAATGAATTCCTTTGAGTCCCTAGACTCGCCGCAATGCACAAGTCGACACCAAGTAACTCAACTCGGTACCACGACCCTAGCATAAAACCATTCAAGTCCCTAGACTTGCCGCAACGCACAAGTCGAGACCAAGCCCCTCAACTTGGTACCGCGACCCATGCGGGAAACCATTCTAGTCTTTAGACTTTCTGTGATGCACAATTCGGGACCAAGACACTCGATTTGGTACCAAGACCCTTGCGGGAAACCATTCGAGTCCTTAGACTCTCCTCAACACATAGGTTGGCACCAAGTCACTCGACTTGGTACCGCGACCCTTGCAAAAAACCATTCAAGTCCTTAGACTCACCACGACGCACAAGCCGGGACCAATTCCCTCGACTTGGTACCCCAACCCTCGTGGGAAACCATTGAAATCCCTAAACTCGCCATAACACGCAAGTCGATTCCAAGCCCCTTGACTTGGTATCACGACCCTCACAGGACAAGTTACAACCTCAACTTGTCCAACTCAAACTCCAATTTTTCCAACAGATTCATGAAGAAAGCCCGTCGTCTTCGAGGAGCCGGGCCTCTAGATGGTTTTGACCTGCTACCTCCTGAGCCTTGAGCAGGTCGTCCTTAAGGAAGGCGACATCCTAACGAAGCCGCTTTAGCTCATGTCTTTGGCATTGGTGGGAGGCCTGTAATTCTGTGATAGTCTCCACCATAGCCTCCCTTTCCCGAACTGCATCTTCGGCCTCCCAATTAGCCTTCTTGACCTCGAGGCAGGCAAGGATTTCGAGGGATCGAAGCGCATGGACCTCCTCTTCGAGATCGCCCCGCTTTTCAACAATCATGGTGCCTAGATGGTCGACTCCTTGAGTCATAAAAATATACATACATACACACATACATACATACATACATATATATAAGGAATGAAAAGTAGCAAGGGAAGCAACGAAGGCAAAGTGAGCTACAGTACCTGCGAGAAGATGGCCCTCAACTTGTCGGCTTCCCGTTTGATTGCTTCAGCTCGAGCCTGTTTGAAGCCCAGTCCTGCTCGACCGAGACTACTGCCACTAGCCTAAAAGGAAGGCATGATGCCTCCCAGCTGCCAAAGAGGTTCGGTAGAAGAAAGGGCAAGTAAGTTAGAGGAACCAGCTCGGCCTATCCTCGGAGAGGCAGCATTAGGCCCCAGTGTGACCTCCACTTCATGCATAGAACCACCGGGCCCATCATCATCTATCATAGATGCTTGACCCCAATCATGAGAAGTCCCCGTGACTCCCATGAGGCGTTCGCATCAGAAACAGGATGCTCGGCGGGAGGAGATCTCAACCCAAAAACTCCCGTGACGCCTAGGCCAGACACCTGATCATCAACAATGGTCGCCCCCACTGGATGGATCTCGACGCTGCCAGAATAGTGGGGAACTATTCCACCAAAATAGAAAAAGAATAGATCTCTGGCTTGGAGGTTTGACTAAAAGGTGGAGAGGGATGTACACTCTATCGTCACTAAGTTCCACGAGCAATATACCCCCTGGGCTGTCCTCTTCGCCCAGATTGACCAGTGTCTCTCCTGTTGCACCAAAGGTTGCCTCCACAAGAGCTCCTACTTCGACCACTAAGTCGCAAGCCAGCGAGTCAGCTACCTCTGGGACGTCCTAAAAAGGCACACCTAGCTCACTGAACTCCCTTGGGGTAGGTTCGAAGAAGGCAGCGAAAAAGCCCACCTCAAGATCGGCTTCATCCCGGCCTAATTCTCCTTCAGACTCCCAGGCGATCGACGAGTTAAAGCATAACGGTCCGACTAGTGGGGTAGAACCTGAGGGCCCAATTGGAGAGATAGATCTTGAAGTCCCAACCGGGAGGGTAGAACTTGAGGTCTTTGCCTGAGTGCTAGGGAAATGCCACTCGTGGGAGCCTTAGATCAAAGACCAAAGCCCCAGTAGATTTAGCCCCATTACCTGAGGCTCTCGAGGGTGCTCTCTCCGCTTCGGCTTAGCTTGAACCAATCCAAAACGTTGCACTGTGAGCCTTGCAGTCAACGAGAGGTCTCCTTGCCCTCCCATCAGCCGCTGAAGGACTAGGAGGTCTGTTCTGACCTTAGAGTGTCGGTGACTCCCTTAAGAAATGTCGCCCCAAAACATATGAACGGTCGGGCTCCCTGAGATGACTAGAAATGTTGATGTCGGTCAGCAATGCATCCGTCCAACCGTGCCCTCAAAAGAATGGGGTGTTTCCATGGGTCTCAAGGAGACTCCGCCCCTCGAATCCTGCAGATGGCCTTTCACTACGGGATGAACGAGCCTTCTTAGGGCAAGACTCGAAGAGTTCTTAGAAGCCATAGAGAGTGGAGATTGGAGGCTGTAAAGAAGAACAAAATACTCAAGAAGGGAAGAAGCTGAATAGAAAGGCGAGAGAGAAGGTAAGAATGATGGGAAGGCAGGCCTTAAATAGAGGGTTGGCGACGGTTAGGCTAGCTCACTCCTGGGAATACCAAGGACCTCTAAAAGAAAACCATCGGGAATAGATCCCGAAATTCCCGCGACATGTTATAATGAAGGTATTGAATTGTCGTGCCACCTTGACCCGATGAAGGAGGAAGAGTCACGTACCAACAAACCTCTAACTTCTTGATCCTGTCAGAAGCACCACATCAATGCGTGGGGAACCTAACTGACGTGCTACAGGGGGGCACCCAAGCAATTTCGTGTGCTGTAATGGTAGCCGGCCATTCGGAAACCCCCGCCGCGCATCAGAAGCATAATGCCAATGCACAGGAAGCAAAATTGACATGTTGAAAGAAGGGCCCATCGACATCGCTCCAGGTCCCATCAAGACGAGCATCCATTGGAAATCCTCGTCACACGTGTGCAATGCGGATTTGCGGGGTAACTAGAAGGGAATTTCCCTCCTGGGCCACCTCAAGATTGGCACGGCCCAAACTGCATAGACACTAGGAAGTCTGGGCTCGGGGCCACGAACCACATGGCGAAGGAGTAATGAACTCCCGCATTCTACACCAACAGTTGAACCGTGCCTCAAATGGAGACAAGGGAATGCCATGGTGGTAGCACAGAGATACTTGCAAGCGATAACAATGTCAAGGGACACCCCAAGTCAGAGAAGCAGGGTGGTGGTCATAGTCCTCTCTAAGCGTTTAACCGGTCCGGGTTTAGATAAAATTTGAGACCAAACTGGTATGTACCGGTTTTGCATTTTCAAAAATCGATTTCGCACCGTTTACACCCCTAAACCAATACTTCCGATTTTACTAGTTCCGGTCCGATTTTCCGGTTTTAATATACTATATTATATTATATAATACTATAATGATAATACATTGTAGTATATTATAATATATATTATAATTACATTATAGACTATAGTGATATAAGATTTTAAAATTTAATATTATATTAATTAGTAATTTATCATATAATACAAAACTATTTTATATATAATTATATAGTATATATAGAAATTATATACAATATAAAAAATTATAGTATATATATGAACTCATCCGGTTCGGTCCAATACGATTTTAGAAAAAAAAAAAAAAAAGGAGAACCAGACCGATTTTGACCGATTTTAAAAAAAATAAAACTAATACCGGACTGAACCAAACTTTTTTTTATTTTTTTGCACCCCTAGTCCTCTCCATCTAACGACAAGGACAATAAGAGTGAACGAGACCGCTCCAACCTCGAGTGCGACGGAGAGGCGCTGCAATGGTAGGTTGGACCTCAATAGGACGTGGTGTCCTGTGTAGTCTGCAAGCCCTCTCCTTGCAGAGGGAGCACCGCGGCCCGATATATATACCCCTCCCCAAGGTTAGGAAAATGTTAGGTTCTACTCCCTCTTAGAATTTCGCTTTCATTCACATACCGGAGAAAAAAAAAAGTTAATTTAAGCATAGGAGGTGTCTCTCACTCCGAGCTCCTTCTTCGGTGGATCTTGCAGGACAGCAAATGGCTTCGGCGGGTCGACCAGGATACACAACACGCCCTCAACAGTATTCAACATCAACTTTATTCCCCTTCTTTAATTAGCTTTCTCTTTTCCATTTCGAGATTCATGTAATCTCTTGTACTGTTGCTTTTTAGTGGTCATCAACTTTATAAATTCAAATCCTCAGCTACACGTGAGTCTCATTTAAGCTTGGACAAACCCAGTGTCTGCTTGGGAGTGATGGGCAGAAACCTCGTAAAATGGCAAAGTTTCATGTTATTTTCGATTACAACTATTAAAAAAGAAATCTAAGCATAAAGATTTCTTTTCTTTTTTTTTTACTAATTGATGTGGGGTCACATTGACAATATATTTGACACATCAATGAAGACCCCTGTAAAGAGATTCTTTCAATGTTATCAGAACGAGATTGCTCACTCTGTTGCAAATCCCAATTGTGGTATCATACCCCTCAACAAAACTTCTCACTTGTCATCTCAATTTTTATGGGGCAAGGGCAAAGATCCACAGGGTTGTAATGTTAAGACCAGATTTCCTCTGTTCATATATGTGGATAAGGTTCAACTGAATTGAGCTTGGTATGGGCTCAGAACAATACGTATGAGCCCTATTCTCTTGCTTTATCAGGCCCCATTTTCTTGGTTTCGATCTTTGAATTTTTACCGGAAATTACCATCTTAGAGCACTCCCAATTGATCACCTATAATATATATATTTTTTAAAATATAAAAAAATTCTCTCAAAAATGCCCTCCAATGGATCTTAGAGCACTCTCAATGGCTCTTATAAAACTCTACTTTTTGTAAAATTTAAAGGTAATAGCTTAGAATACACCTCCAATAGATTATGTATTTCAAAGCTATTATAAAGTTTGCTACTGTATATCCTCTACATTTAGCTGGATACTGTAGACAATGTATAAATTTTTTATTCATTTTTTCTCCCTCTATGCTTTCTACTTCTTTTTTTCCCATGGGGTGACTATTTCGTTCCAACGCTTTTCTCGTCCAACTCCAGCTGCACTGTTACATGGCTTGTGTTTAATGTTTTAGTTTTGAGTTCTTGGTTGCACAATGTTAAATAAATTATTTTATAAATTTTGAATTAAATAAATTTTTATTATATAATCTCTTGTTTTTATTTTTTGAATTAATTTATATTTTGGTTTAGCTTATTAATTTTGATTAATTTAAAATAGAACATAATTATATGACATTGTATATGGAGAGATATTGCAAATATCAAAAGACATGAGAATATTATTGATAGTTAGAGAAAATATTTGAAATGAATAAAAAATATTAAAAAATATAATATTTAAATGATATGAAGAAAAAATAGATAAGATGATGTATGGTATATTGTAAAAGTCAGTATGTAAAATAGAAAAAGTGAGTTTTAGTGATGTATTTTAAAGTATAAGATGAAGAAACTATTGGGAGTGCTCTAATATTCCATCATTCATTTTACATTTTGCTATAGTAGCATGCTAGATGTGGAGGAAACTATTCATCCTTTAAACATTTTAAATTAGTTTATCTCTCATGCTATTTGATTTCCTCATCTCTTTAAAAGTCCTAAATTAGTTTCTCTCTCATACTATTTATTTATTTATTGAATTAATTTATATTTGGTTTAGTTTATAAATTTGAATTAATTTAAAATAGAATATAATTATATGATATTGTATATGAAGAGATATTACAAATATCATTTAAATATATTATTGATAGTTAGAGAAAATATTTGAAATGAATAAAAAATATAATATTTAAATGATATGAAGAAAAAATAGAGAAGCTGATGTATGGTATATTGTAAAAGTCAGTATGTAAAATAGAAAAAATAAGTTTTGATGATGTATTTTAAAATATAGGATGAAGAAACTATTAGGAGTGCTCTATACTAGTAATCCGTGAATGCTAGCATGCCAAAATTGAATATCTTGAATGGAAGTTTTGTTCACATTTGAAGTAAATTTGAATTCCTATACTTTAATGATACCCTTGCAACTGGTTCACTCCTCCATTACTATTTATACTATATTTGAAATTTTTTATTTTTTTATTATTTTTTTTGAAGTATTTTTTTAACATCTTTAATTATTAAGAAAAAATTTAAAAATATAAATATAATTTTACTAATAATCATTTCTTTAACTATTAAGTAAAATAAAAAATTAAAAAAAAATAAAATAAAATAAAAATAATAAATAAATAATAAGAGGGTAGTTATTTTCCAACCTGAAATAGGTATACTTGCACTGAAAAGACTTGTTTAAATAAATTGAAGCTTTTTCAGCGGGTCCACTTGAATTTTTACTGATTCTTCACTGCAGAGCAGCCAACAGAATAGGCATTCAAAATATGTTTACCAGTCAAACAGCCAAAATATGTTTTTATTTTTGTTTTGATGCATCTGTACGAGATAGCCGTCAAAGTTGGAAAAATTGTTCTACTTTTATCAGCCTTCTTCTTTGAGCGTCTTGACCATCGAGGTCTAGCAAAGTGCAGAGACACAAGGTGTCACCGCGTATGCCCCAGATAGTCATTTGGCCATCAATAATGTTTGATATAGTTATATTTTTTTAAATGATTTATATTTATTATTAAAAAATTAATTTTTTATGTAAATTTTATATTTATATTTTTTTTAAAAAAAGTGTGTGACACTTAGACACTTATAACTATATTAGATGAAAACAACATGCAATGCATGTTTGATTATTTTAAATTTATTTAGTTTATAAATAATTACAGATTGTGATATATAAATAAATTATAAATAATTATTTAGAAAATAATATGTCAATGTATTTTTTAAATAATTTATAAATAACTTCAAAGAACTTTATTTTATGGGAAAATAGAAGTTTCTTTTAGATAGTGACAAGTTTGTAGTCAAATACCAACTAAGCTCCAAATACTAAAAAACACTTTTTGATACAGTAGATATATATCAGTACCTCCAATATTGACATAGTTTGTATTCACGTTTGCCTAGTTTTATGAAATAGTTATTTGTCAAAAATATTATATATTTTATAAAAATAATTGATTTCACTTAATAACTTAAGACATGGTGGAAAAGATAAAAACATTAGTTTAAAATATCTTACACTCCAATATATATTTTTATGAATAATGCTAGATCCCCCTCAGGGAGCTCCCACTGGGGTCTAGCAAGTGTATTTTTATGTGTTTTTTTAAAGTTTTTTTTATATAAATTTTTCTAACAATTTTAAATATTTTTAAAAAAATATTAAAAATTTCACAACATTATTAAAAAATACTTTCTTAATCACGAAGTAAAATAAAAAATTATAAAAAATATTGATTAAAGAATTATTTATTATTTTTTTTTTTTACTTTCTGATTAAAAATATATTTTTTAATGATTTTCTAAATTTATTTTATTTTTTAAAAATATTTAAAAGTATTAAAAAATCGATATAAAAATTAACTTTAAAAAAAAACACAAAAAAATAATGGTACACCCCTGCGGGCATTGCCATTGGTGTGTGTCTAATGCGCACATGTGGCCGGTAATCGGCTAATACACAAATATTTTATATATATATATATATATATATATATTTATATACGTCTCTTTCACTGTCACTGGGTGGACGATTGTTTTTGGTGGATACGTACGCACAAGCATTACTCCAGGAGGGTTTAATTCTCACCTTAATAAACTATTCCTCAATTTGTATGTTAAAAGTCTTTTTTCTTTCTATTTGTCGTTTTCAAGAGGCAAATTTAGGCCTTCTTTGGATAGCAAAAAGTATTGTGAATAGCTGTAAGTAGAAATTGGAGTGAGTTTGTAGGTCTCATTAAGAATAATTTGAGTTGTTTGGATGTATGAAATAATCAATTTTGCCTAGTTTGGATAGTGAGAAGTGTTGTGAATAGTTGTGAGTAGAGATTGGAATGACTTTGTGGATCCCATTAAAAGTAGTTTGAATTGTTTAGATGTATGAAATATGTTGAGTTGTTGACTTTTAAATAGATAGTTGATAAAAATGTGGGTTCCATAAATATTATAATGATTTTATTTTATTTTTATATATAACAGTGATAAATATTATAGTTTTTTCTTTTCTTTCCTCACTTTCTCTCTCTCCTCTAGCCCGATTCTCTCCCATGCCCAAGTGAGTTTCAGCCCAGCCCCGCGCTGCCGTATGCCGCCACCATCGGCGACTCCCCTTACAATGGCGACTCTCCCAGCCACCATCGATCTCCCTCATGAGCAACTCTCTCACTCCTCTGACCCGATTCTCCCCCACGCTTGAAATGGGTTTCAGCCCAGCCCAGCGCCACTGGTGCGCCGCCCAGCCTCACCTCCACCATCGGCAACTTCCTCTAACGCCAGTGACTCCCCTAGCCACCACCGATCCCCCCCACGCTCATCTCTTTCTCCCTTAATATAACCCAACCGAAATGGGTAACCCAACTTAAGTAGGTTGGTAAGTTGTTTGGATGTTTAAGAACTCTGGTCCGTACGAGAAGTGTTGAGAAGACTTGGGATACTTTGACTATCCAAACCATACCTTAAGATCATCTAAAAGGTCTATATTGTCTTGGAAGCAACCTCTAGAAATTTGTATTGGTTCAGCGAAAGGTCTTCATTATCTCCACACCTGTTCGCATGGGGGAATAATTCATCGTGATGTCAAGTCTACAAACATTCTCTGAATAAGAATTATGTGGCTAAAGTTGCTGATTTTGGCCTTTCAAGATCAGGCCCCAATGATCCAGACAATTTTAGTGTTGGAATAAAAGGTAGCTTTGGTTATATGGATCCTGAATATTTTAGATCCCTTCAGTTCACAGAGAAATCTGATGTCTACTCCTTTGGTGTAGTACTTCTTGAAGTCCTTTGTGCTAGACCAGCCATTATTAACTCAACCAAGAGGGAGGAAATGAACCTAGCTGAATGGGGGATTCTCTTGCAAAAGAAAGGACAACTTGAAAATATTATCGATCCATTGTTAGTGGCAGACATTAACCCTGATTCATTGAGAAAGTATGGTGAAACTGCTAAGAAGTGTTTGAAGGGTGATGGAGCTAACAGGCCTACAATGCTTGATGTGATATGGGACTTGGAGTATGCATTACAACTTCATCAAACTGCTTTGCACAGAGAACCGCACGAGGACACAACAATAAATGCTTTTTTTGTCGAGCTGCCTTTGCTTAATAGCATCCCTGATTGGGAGGATAATGAATTGTTGATTGGAGGAGAGGTCGATGGTTCCGCTACAACCGATAGTGGAGTGTTCTCTCAGCTGAGGGTTGATGCTGGAAGATAATCCTCATCCACTGCTTTGTGGGTTTGGTCCTGCCTTTCTTTTCGCAGCGCTTTTCAACTGTATTTTGATGTGTTGCTTTGTTTGATATTAGTGTAAAGGATGCGGTGCAATTAAACATATGTTTATGCTTCAATTCGGTTACTTTCAATGGGCAGAGTGCAAATTGTAGCTGAGAGACAATAAAACGTTAGAGCAGTGGCATTGGACTCATCAAATGAGTTTAATGGCTAAAATTTGAGGAATCTCACTTAAAAAGGTTGGCATTGGATTCATCTTTCATGTGTTTGTCAAGCTATGAGCTACAGTTCATCCTCATTCATCTCCAAATTTAAAGAGGGACTGTTGAACATCCATCCTATTATTTTATTACCAAATTGATCGGTTTCCAAACTGGGAGGTTGTATTTTTCCAACTGAAATATTTCAATCTTCCACGTGAACATAGCTTCAATATCTAAAAACAGTGAACATTGCAATACTACAACTTCCTTAATATGCAAGGAAAATTAATTGAGACACAAAAATTTAAGTATCAAATTAAATTATTACTTAATATATAATTAGTGTAATTGCAAGATATGAAAGAAAAAATTAAAAATAATATTATTAAAAAAATAATATTATATTATTATTTTGATGAATCCTATGACTAATCCAATGTGAGATTATAGATGTGAAGGTTTTACATTTATGAAAAATATGTACTTTTCATCAAATTTTAAAGATAAATTTAATGAATCCAATGCTAATGCTCTTAGAGAAAAACGCTGATTACTGTCGTGTTTATCTGCTAAAAATGTGGAACCTTCTTTGGGAAACAAGAAAGTTTAAGAAAAATCGAAACTGTCATGCTTATCTACTCGAAACATTGAAGTAATTTATCTTTAGAGTTTATCTTCAAACAGGATCCGGTGACTTCGAGTTTTTACACCACCCAATGAGAAAGCGCCACGTCATAAATTCATGAAACTTACCGTGGGTTCAGTCACATGCTATTCTTCTTTGTTTTCCTCAATCCACTCCCTCTCTCTCTCTTCCACTTCACTCTCTCTTCCTCCCTGTCAACCTGCCTCTGTTTTCGTCAGACAAAGCCCACTTTACAGTTCTTTGCGGTTCCTTCGTCGCAAAAAATGGTAAGAATTCCTAGTACTTATGCTTGTAGAAATGTTTTAATGGTGGAGAAATGTACTTAAATCTTTGTCTGCATAATTCTTTTCCCGTCGAAGCTCCAGTTCTTAGATCTTATTAATAAAGCTTCAGTTTTTTCGAATTTTAAATGCTTGAAACTTACCATCTAGATACGAGGCAGTGTGAAATGGATTTGGGTGCCCTTGCCGAAATCTAAGATTTAGAATACGAGAGAGAGAGAGAGAGAGAGAGATTTGCAGATGGAGAGAGAGAGTGAAGGGAGATTGCAAATGGTGGTTTTCGAAAGGGAGAGAGAGTGAAGAGAGAGAGAGTGAGAGTCGTGGGGACTTCGGAGGATTGCACGTGGGGAGTGGTTAGGTTCCTCTTTTGCATCTATTGCAAATCTACTATGCCTGTCACGTCTCACTCTCCCATTGGAGGGTGTAAATCTTCTAAGTACACAACCTCCGGCTTGTAGGCGCTCCCTTATCTTTATTTTTCACTGATAAGATTTTGTGCAAAACTGAAGACTGACATGATTGATTTTACCTGTAAAGGGAGTTCATATAATTAATTGCATATACTTTTTGAGTCCCTGTATATATATTTGATCGACCTCAGAGTGTCAGTGAGATGCATAAGAGTTTGTGAGTGAGGCTGCATCTCTTTATGCTAAAGAAAATGATAGTCTTACCGTTCAATTTTAGCACTCGTTTGTATCGCTGTAATTTTTTTATTTAATAATTAAGAAAATAATTTTTAATAATATTTTTTTTATTTTTTTTAAATATTTAAAAATATAAAAAAATACATATAAAAAAACAAAAATATAAAATAAAGATGAATATACCTAACGGTAGCTCCCAGCTACCACTGGGAGCGGTAGCCGTAGCAGCACTCTAAGTCATTTTTATATAAATTTTTTTTAACATTTTTAAATATTTTAATGAAATAAAATAAATTTAGAATATCATTAAAAAATATTTACTTAATCATAAAGTAAAAAAAAATTATTAAAAAATACTTCCTTAATCACGAAGTAAAATAAAAAATTATAAATAAAAATTTTATTTATAAATTTTTATTTTACTTTGTGATTAAGAAAATATTTTTTAATAATATTATAAATTTTTTTTTCAATATTTAAAATTATTAAAAACATCTATATAAAAAAAAACTTTAAAAAAATACATTGGAGTCTAGCGGGAGCCCCCAGCGGTATTCATAAAGTAAACTTACACAAGTAGTCCAAGGTCTCGCTAGCTAGTTCTAATCTATTTTTGCATCGGTTTTTTTTTTTTTAATCTTTGGGTCAAAATTTCAATCGGAGGTTATCCAGTTTTATTACACATTAAATAGTGGTATCAATACAGAATTTAAGCACAAAGCCACAAACTAAAGGTATTACAAATTTCATGACCAAAAATATGTTCAAGTTATGCGAGGAACACTGCATTTGACAACTATTAATAAAATTTTTTTTACTAAATTCCTGAATTTTTAAAAAAGATTATTAAATATTACTATGAATTCAAGTGCTAATGCAAATCTGACAATACTTACCCAAGCTAGTGAACTTAGATTTCACTAACCTCTATATCAAAACTATCATCCCCTCCAATGGGTGTATCATCATCTTCATGAGCAGGAAAGTTCAACACAACTGGAAACTGCAACTCCAATGAAGTTATGGTAGTCGTTGTGCTGTCCTCAAATGGCTCTCTAGGCATCCCAGTTTTTTGAAGCCGTAGTGCATAATTTAGATAATATTTCACATCCTGCATAGTCGGCCTCTCAATACTAAATGCCTTCAAACACTTTTCTGCAGTATCACCAAATATTCTCAAAGAACTTGGTTTAATGTTACCAACAAGCACCGGATCAATAATCTTCTCGAGTTGGCCTTTCTTTTGCCACAACATTCCCCATTCTGCTAAGTTCACCTCATCCAGCTGAGATGACTGTATGATAGCCGGTCTAGCACAGAGAACTTCAAGAAGTACAACTCCAAAGGAGTATACATCAGATTTCTCTGTCAATTGTAGGGTTGTAAGGTATTCTGGATCAAGATAACCAAAGCTACCCTTTACACCCATGGTGATGTTTTCCGGATTAGGAATGCCAGATTTCGAAAGGCCGAAGTCGGCAACTTTAGCCACATAATGTTCATCGAGCAGAATGTTTGTTGACTTAACATCACGGTGAATGATTCCTCCAGTCGGACCAGTGTGTAGATATTCTAGGCCCTTTGCTGCACCGATGCAGATTTCTAGTCTTTGCTCCCAAGATATTTCAGACACTGAAGTTGATCTCTCAGAATTGTCATCTGAATGATATAGGAGATCTCTTAGAGTCCCCTTTTCCATGAACTCGTAAACCAATATCATCTCATGCCGTTCATCACAGTATCCAATCAGAGAAACAAGATGGCGGTGACGAATCTGAGATAACACCATGATCTCCGTTTGGAATTCCTCCAGACCCTGCCCATGTTGTGGATCACTTCGTTTCACAGCCACTTTGGTACCATTTTTAAGAGTTCCTTTGTAGACTTTCCCGAATCCACCCTCACCAAT
This sequence comes from Pterocarya stenoptera, assembly GCA_003123785.1. Classification (NCBI taxonomy): domain Eukaryota; kingdom Viridiplantae; phylum Streptophyta; class Magnoliopsida; order Fagales; family Juglandaceae; genus Pterocarya; species Pterocarya stenoptera. The sequence goes on along the minus strand of QEOT01002854.1, from coordinate 38,053 downwards.
CAATAGCTTTTCATTGAAGTTTTTCGTTGCACGGTGTATTTCAGAAAAAGGTAACCTTAAACTAAGGTTTAGACTAGGAGCAAGGGAAGCATTAGGACCTCTTTGAGGCAACCTGTTGTCCGAACTAAACCCTCCATAAAGAGGCACTCCCAAAATCTGATCATGCCCTGGTTTCCTGAATTTCAAACCCAAAGCCACCAATATTACCAAAATGAAAAATGCCCCACTACATGCAGGACCAATTATAGCAGGGGAGAGTTTCTTTTTTCCTACTTCAATTTCTGGAGGAATGAAACTCGACTCCTTCACTACCTCCAGAATCTCCAACCCATTCAAAAAGGCATTATGTATCTGAGAGTCCTCCACTCGGCTGATACTAGCATTCACAAATCCCAAACCATCGGAATCAACCACAAAATCGATGTAAAATGGATAAGTGCCTATCCTGCCAGTTATATTGTAAGGATTGATCTCCTTATTGAAATTTCTATTGATAAAGAGATTGAACCACAAGTCATTAGCTGTTGGACTTACTACGTCAGAGAAATGGACCCGAAGAAAGTTGTTAGAATTCTTACTGACAGGAAAACTCCAAGTTATCTTTGGTAAACTGGAGTTGTTGTTACTATCTTTAAATTGTCTAGCTGTCTGATACACAAAAGCTGGGGCAATATACTTGGTGATCCTTTCAGGGTCGTAAGAAGGCATTTCACCTTTGTACTGATTATACGTTTCACTTTCTGGGCTCTGTAAGTAGTGAACATCTGGATCCCAATTCCTCCATAACTCATCGGGCTTAGAGCCAAGATCGGACTTAGAATCCCTAACGTCGATCCTATGGACTTTATGTAGAACCTTGGAGCTCAAACCACTGTAGTTACTCTTAGCTCCTTGAGAAGTAATGTAAGGGGCCTTATCAGGGATGAAACTCTCGGGGCCAAGAAAAACTTCTATGGCATTCACGAAAGCCAAAGATGGTGGCTCGTAGGGTATGAAGTAGATTTTAAATTCACCTTTTGGGATGGTGAGCAAGAATTCCTCAATCTTTGGAGAACTAGTAACGTTTCCGAAGCTATAGTTCGTCAAAAGTGAAAGCCTAGAAATAGAAACAGAAACATTGAACCGAGCAACAAACAGATCAGTATCTGACAAGAAAACAAAGAAATGGAGGCGTACAATGTATGTGCCATCCTGGTTGATGTCAAACCTATATAAAGACGGGTGTTTGAAAATTATTGCCGTTTGATAGAGATCAGGTGAACTGCTTGCTGATGAGTTGCTGTTTTTGGCAGTTTCTCCCTTTCCGACTAAGAAACCCCGGTCACCAACAAAGACTCGAGTATCGTTGAGTTTGGTGTTGGAGTGTGCTCCACAGTTGATGAAGTAATTATCAGGAGGATAGTAAGCTGAAGAGAGAAGTAAAAGTGAAGTGAAATGGAGAGGAAAGAGAAGGTAGAGTCGGAAAATAAGCTTATGCAAGGAAAGAACTTCCATGGATTTTCAGGTAAGGATTGTTGCTTTTTCAATGGGTATGGGTATTGAGAATGGAATAATAGTGGTGACAATCATGAAATTCATGGATATGCATGTATCGCAGTGGAAATCTTAAAGAAAGACCAAGACTTGGACATTAATTATTCCACCTATTTCATAAAGAAAGGCAGTCTTAGTAGAAAGGCGGAGTCAAGAGGCCCACCAAAAAGTAAAAAAAAAAAAAAAAGGAAGAAATAGAGGTGGGAAACATAGGAGCCCCACAAAAGAGTAAATAAAAAAAGCGATATTGGTGCTATAGCATCTGGAGAAAACAATAATTGAGCCGAGCCATGTTAATTTTTTTTCCCAGTCCAAAAAAATAATCTCGAAAAAGCGGTGGACTGTTAATATCTCTGTTCCAATTGAACCGAGCCATGTTAATCTTTTCCAATTATTGTTAATATCTCTAACTGCGATATTGGTGCTATACCATCTGGGGAAAACAATAATCTCTAACTGTCCTCACTTAACTTAAAAGAGGCATGTCAATCTTTTCCAAAGGTATCCTATTTTTATTACTTACCCTTACACGTGGTAAAGGAATACCCTCATATATGTCGGTCTTTTCTCTCGTATCTTTCAATAAATGTCGGTCTTTTAGAGATTATTTTTTTGGGACGAGAACTGCAACATCTCTTGAGAGATGTAGCCCGAATACTCACCGAATAGGTTAATTTTTTTTTTTCATTTTTTTATTTTTATGTATTTTTTTAATCATTATAAATACTTTTAAAAAAAATAAAAAATTCACAACATCATTTAAAAACACTTTCTTAATCATTAAGTAAAAGAAAAAAAAAAAAACCCATTCGAGACACATCTTCGGGATACAAAACATTTCTCTTTTTGGACTGGGATGCTCTTCTTACTTTTTTTTTTTTCTTTCTTCTGTTTTTGCATGTTACTTTTTCAATTTTTTTTCTTCTTTTTTTTTTTTTTAAATAGACATCATTTTATTTATTTTATAAAAAAGTTACATTTATGACTCAAGATTACAAGTTAAACTAAATGTTGTTGTAAGCTCCCCGTATACTATGCGACGGCATTGTCTAAACTTTAGAGGCTCTCAAAAGAGAGTACCCCGCTCCAACCTCCATCCAAAACTCCAAATTACATCCTCCAGCGAAGGAGAAGTAACCACCAAACTCCATCTTCCAAAAAAAGAGGAGCATCCACCAAATTTTATCTTCCAAAAGAAAAGAAATATCTACCAAAGCTATGGACAACAGTCCATGCATGTTACTTTTTAATAAAACTGGAACCCGTCCAATATTTCAGCAATGGTGTGGCCCTCCATTTGAAATCATTATTGACGGGGAAATTTGAGAGCACGTTGTTCATGATTCATATACCGCAACAACCGTTAAAATCAAGCCTAGCTTGATACAAGTTAATTTTCAATCACTTTGGATATATTTATTTATTCTAAAAATAAATAACTAACAAATGTTTCCACGTATTGTTTGGGCACGACCTTGAAGGTTGCACTAGACTATGATGATTATATAATTATATATAGGATGGACCTAGCTGTTTGCTTTAAAAACTCTTCTCAATCTATCTTAACTCATCTCATCTTTATTATTACAACTTTTTTAAATTCCTACACAAAATATAATAATATTTTCTTTTTTCAAATCTCAAAAAAATCTTTCCAAATTCTCGTACCAAAATATAATAAATAATCTTACTTTTTCAAATCTCAAAAGAATCTTTTTAAATTTTCACACAAAAAATAATAAACAATCCATTTTTTTCAAATCTTAAAATAATAATAATATTAAAAAATAATATTCATAAAATATCTTATTCTACTATTTACAAATCATCTTTTAACTCTCGTACCAATCCAAACTTTCTGCTACCATCAACTTTTAAGATTCTAACTTTATCCCGTGTCCTTTGCTTTGATCATCTTTTTTCCATTTTGATTTGCGTATATGTGATTCAAGATTTATGTTGCTAGCTTTTGGGTGGTCCTCAACTTTTTGAAGATTCCAATCCTCAGCTACACGTGAGTCTCATTTAGAGTGAGGAAGTAATAACTACCACCAAACATCGATCCATGGAAATAGATGTTGTGTTAGTACTATGAAACAACCCAAACATTTTTATATTTGGTAGATAAATATTTTAGTTATAATTATAACGTGATTTCATAAAAATAAATTTACAAATTGATGTAATTTTATGTGATATATCATAATATTAATTACTTATTTTATTATAAATTAATTTAATATATCACATAAAATCATATCAATTTGTGTGAAATCCCTATATTAGTTGGACTCCTCTATTTAGTATGAAATGCCACCATGCCACCAAACCAATCTGTCTTCAAAACTGATCTCTTTCCCATAATGATTATATTAAAAACTACCAAAGCATTTTAGAAGATTGTGACCATCGGAAGCTTCTTGCTGCACCAGCCAACAGGTTCAGATTGGGCATTTTCAGCTGTTCAACAGTCTCAACTACAGTCTGAGATCAGTCAATTTAAAAAATAATTTTTATTTATTTGGTATACCCATATGACAGTTCAGTGTAGCCTCTTAGCATGCCCAAGGTTTCTTAACGTATATATAATATAATCCACTTCTTGCTGTCCATTTTTAAAGTACTTATGCACGTTGCTATAAGAATACTACCCTAATCATCTCGAAGAACAACCCCACACTAGACTTATTGAAATCCTTGAAAATAGCTGATCCCATGCATCCGCATTTACTTTCAAAGTGCCCAGAGCAGGTTTTCGCACGAGGAGATGGATCATATGATCTTCATCAACATCTTGGATCTGAGATTGTAACTTTTTTAAAATTGTCAACAAGATTAATGCAAATGTCCACATTTCCGCATATTGCACGATATTTCTTATCTTCATTCGCATGGATTGATAAAAATATGTTTTAGAAAAATTCTATTGATCATTCCCACACACTATACATGCACCATACTTTTTATTTTCAACTACTATACTTTGGGAATCTAACTCTTTTGTGTATATCCTTATACTAATACAGTATCACTGCCTTTATTGATGAAATTGGTGGAATGATGAAATATTTCCTTTTAGAACTCCACTAAGATGCATTCATATATATCCATAGACGTAAGCTTTTATACCAAATCATGTAAATTCTTGTCTCTCTTTTATTTATTTTTATTTACTTATTTATTATTTATTTTATGGATGAATGCGAAGAGCACCATATCAAAGCCTAAATTACCAACGTGGGTCAAGGATGACTCTTTCATCCCTTATAGTCTGTTGTGTAATTTTTGGCATTAAAAGTTGACACTGTCTATGGGATCGATTTATTATCGACACTGGAATTGAGAGATTGATGACTCATTGGCTCATGAGTTCTCCTCTAGAATATAAGATAAGTCCGTCGACCTTGCATTTATTGTTTTATTTCAAAAATACTGTTAAAACATATCAGATATAATATATATATATCTATATCTCTGTGTGTGGAAGGACCCAGGAGTGTGCACTGTGAATGTGAACCAAGTATGTGTCACCAGCACAATGGCGACAGTACACGACTTATGTCACCAGCATAGTGGCCCTCTTCCCAATTGCTCAGCTGGCCGTGTCACCCCATAAGCAGTTGTCGACCACACCATGTACGCAACCAAATATCAGAAGCCAGGCATGCATGCACCGTGCGCCACTACCAACACCGCTGAATATTTTTATCTATGGCAAGATGATCCCCGACCAAGGAAGCAAACCTTGCCGGCCAACTTTTTGCCAACCCTATGTCAATGGGCTTAGACCTGCACCTCCCGCAGTGACCATGAGATGTTGAAGCAACCAGCAACCACCACTTGCCTTGACGGCATTTTCTACCATCGGTCAAGGTGGTCCTCGACCATAACGACGTTCCTGGCCACCATTGATGGTCCTCACCTCCATCGCCATTCATGAGTAGGAAAGTTGCAAGTTTTCAACTGTTGATGAGGTGTAGCCCAGAACAAATTAGTTGCCTGCTAAATTTGCTCACCATGGAGTTTGTCAGTGTGCACTCGCCACAATCTGTGAACATTTGCTCGCCATGGAGTTTGTCAGTATGCTTTCGCCATAATCTGTGAACAATTGCTCACCATGGAATTTGGAGATTGTCAGTGTGCTCTCACCACAATCTATGAACATTCGCTTGCCATGGAGTTTGTCAGTGTGCTCTCGCCACAATCTATGGACGTTTGCTCGCCCTAGAGTTTGCTAATATGCTTCCTCGCCACAATTTGTGAACATTTGCTCGCCACGAGGTTTGCTCGCCACAGTGACTTCAGCCCATGGTTTGCTCGTCATACTTGAGTTCCACTTCACTCATTGCTTGCCTAGAGGTGCTGCTCGCCAATTGCTTAACCACGGGATACTCCTCTCCAGTTACGCACCACACAAAGTGTCTCTCGCCAAACACAATATTTTTCACATGATATACGCATGAATTTTATACAGTGATGCAACGAAAAAAAAATCACTCAGCAGTGAACAACTTCAATCAAGGAATAGTTGGATGCAAGAATCAAATTACTAGGGTTTGTCTCTTTCAAATTTGTTATTTTATTTTTACTAACAAAGTTGATTTTTCTAAAAGACTTTTTCCACAAAGCTCTTCAAGGTTCCATGAGAAACTTGGCTGCTACATCTCGTGAGAATATACTTTACTGGAAATGAATTGCATGGCATGAAATACCAACAATGAAGCGGATTTCGGGCTCCACTTGTGCATCTCAATTTATCTTCAACAAAATAGGTTGTTTGGTTTTGCGGGCATCCCGAGCCTTTTTGCCGGTATCGCGGGCATAGGCCTTCATCAATGTCAGAGCATGGCTACCCACAGGCATCGCCTGTGTGTCACCAACCTTTGTCCCACTCAACGGAAGGTTTGCAAACCTCAAACTTGTGATTTGGATTATTTAATATAGCATGTTTGCTTTTTATTTTGGTACAAGGAGAGATCCAGCTCCTGTCACAGAGTGCGGTCACATTTTGTCTTTTACTACAACCACGCAATTGAGCTCAACTTTAACATCAACGCAGTAGAGTCATCCTCCCACCACGCTTTACTCGCCAAGGCTACACGGTTGAGCATCTCTCCCGTTACGCCCATCGCCAAGAGTTATGAGGTCGAGGATATCTCCCACTACACTCCACTCTCCAAGGTTATGCGGTCGAGGGCATCTCCCGCTACACCTATTTGCTAAGGCTACACAGTCGAGCATCTCTCCTGTTACACCCATTGCCAAGAGTTACGTGGTCGAGGGCATCTCCTGCTACACCTATTTGCCAAGGCTACATGATTGAGCATCTCTCTCGTTACGCCGATCGCCAAGAGTTATGCGATCGAGGGCATCTCCCGCTACAATCCACTCGCCAAGGTTACGCGGTTGCATCTCCCATTACACATTTTCGCCATGGCTACACAAGAAGAGTATCCCCTTTTACACCCATCTCTCATAGTTACGCGATCGAGGCATTCTCCAACTACACTCACATCCGAGTGTCTCCACTCGTTGCAATCGCCGACAACGGGTTACCTTCGGGAGCAAGCCTCCAAGCTCTATAACTGCCTCATGCAGGTGTCCTTCAGAAATGAGTCGATGGGCTCAGCAACAGCATAATATGGATCTAGGGGGTCGACGGGCACCCTGACCACTTAAGTGCGGGTTGCTACAAACAAACTCTTACATCCACATCAAAATGAAAAAACACTAACAAAAAATCACAACACGGGGCAAAATCTAATGAGGCAATTGAAAACCCAAAAAGGATCACCGAGCACAGAAATATACGCACTTTACTAACGATAAACATTCACATACAATCACTACGCAAACATTTTTATAAACAAACTTCACAAAGGTCCATCCTCGAAGGCCCATACTACAAATTTTGCAATTTCTTGAGGATCACTAATAGAGATCTCCATTGTATAACAGTGAAAAATTACAAACAATAAGAATTTCTTTTTATGCAGGTTACTTCCACCACAGTTGACTTGAAGATTCTCAAGGTCTTCTTGATAAACAAGTTAACCTTAAGAATCGAGGGTATTTGTTAGGAGATTAAATTGACTAGGTCAAACTCTTTGGAAACCTATCACTATGGGAAGAGATAAAGCCAAAATATAAGGTAGGAAAGAGATAAAGCAAAGAAATTGGCTCAGACTCAAGGGAAAAGGTATTACAAGTCAAGTTGGACTCTATCACTCGAAGGAAATAACCTCTATATAAGGAGCAGCTCCCTCACAAATCTAGGAAGACTCTCTCCATGCACTCTCCACCAATTCTCAAGAAGGATTCTCCTGAGACTAAATTCTCCAATTATATTAAGCGATATGTGAGGCCATGAGACATTATAAACTCATCACCTATTATAGTGGATTTTTCCCCTAACAACTTGTGGACGTAGGCTTTTATGTCGAATCACGTAAATTCTTGTGTCTCTCTTTTATTTATTTCTATTTGCTTATTTATTATTTATTTCATGGATGAACGTGAAGAGCACCGTATCAAAGCCCAAACCACCAACGTGGTTCGGGGATGACTCTTTCCTTCCTTCCGGTCTATTGTGCAATTTTTGGCATTAACAGGTACATACATTGTACACCTTCATTTCTCTATTTTCATGTCACATACTGATCTGTCTATTGCTCAGTTTAATGTTTCACTGTCTTGGTTTTCACTTTTGATGAACTATAGCTTCTGAAATGTTACTAGTTCTCCAAAGATTGAGGAATTCTTGCTTACCATCCCAAAAGGTGAATTTAAGATCTACTTCATACCCTACGAGACATTTTCGGCTTTCATGAATGCCATAGAAGTCTTTCTTGGCCCCGAGAGCTTCATCCCTGATAAAGCCCCTCACATTACTTCTCAAGGAGCTAAGAGTGACTATAGTGGTTTGACCTCTAAGATTCCGCATAAATTAATCTATAGGATCGACGTTGGAGGTTCTACATCCGAGCCCATTTTTTTGTGGAGGAAATGGAATCCAGATAATGAATACTTACTCAACCAAAAAGATGCAACGAATTTTTTCAAAGATGATTACAAGCCAAGATAGAGCATAGATCTATTTATCTCCCCACATTTTGTTTGTAATATGACAAAAAAGTTGAATATTAGAGCAGATAGTAATTCACCAAAGGTAACTTGGAGTTTTCCTGTCAATAAGAATTCGAAATACTTTCTTCGGGCCCATTTCTCCGACATAGTAAGTACATCACCTTGTATCTTGTAGTTCAATCTCTAAATCAATAGCAATTTTAGTCTGGAGATCAATCCTTACAAACTAACTGGAGATCAACCAGGTGGAGTTCCACTGTACATGGATTTTGGCTTTAAAATACAGTAAACCAAGGCCTGACCCCATTTTGGGAGTGTTTCTTTATGGAGGGTTTAGTTCCAATAACAAGTTCACTCCAAGAGGCACTAATGCTTCTCTTGCTTGTAGTCTAAACCTTAGTTTCCAGGTACCTTTTACTAAATTACAGCATCCAACTAGGAACTTCAATGCAAAGCTACTGATTGGTGAAGGTGGATTTGGGAAAGTCTAGGAAGGAACACTTTAAGACGGTAGGCAAGTGGCTATGAAATGAAGTGAACCAGGACATGGGCAGGGTCTAGAGGAGTTCTGAATGGAGATCATAGTGTTATCTCAAATCCACTACCGTTATCTCGTTTCTCTGATTGGATATTGTGATGAATGGCGTGAGATGATACTCATTTATGAATTCATGGAAAATGGGACCTTTAGAGATCACCTCTATCATTCAGATAACAACTTTGAGAAATCAACTTCACGGTCTGAATTGTCTTGGAAGCAAAGACTAGAAGTTTGCATTGGTACAGCAAAGGTCCTGCACTATCTACACACTGGTCCAACTGGAGGAGTCATTCACTGTGACGTTAAGTCAAGAAACATTCTTCTCGATGAACATTATGTGGCTAAAGTTGCCGACTTTCAGCCTTTCAAAACCCGACCTTCCCAATCAGGATAATGTCCCCATGGGTGTAAAGGATAGCTTTGGTTATCTTGATCCAGAATACCTCACAACTCTACAGTTGATAGAGAAGTTTGATGTATACATTTTTGGAGTTGTACTTCTTGAAGAGCTTTGTGCTAGACCAGTCATTATAAAGTCACATGATCAACAAGATGAGGTGAGCTTAACTGAATGGGGGATGCAATGGCAAAGCAAAGGTCAACTGAAGAGAATTATCGATTAGATGCTTGTTGGTAAAATCAAGCCAAGTTCATTGAGAATATTTGGTGATACTATAGAGAAGTGTTTGAAGGCAAATAGTACTGAAAGGCCAACTATGCGGGATTGGCTATATTGCTTAAATTATGCACTGAGGCTTCAAGAATTGGGATGCCCAGAGAGCCATTTGAAGAAAGCACGACGATTAACAGTTCATTGGAGTTGCAGTTTCTAGTTGTTTTGAATTTTCCTGCCAATGAAAATGATGATAAACTCATTGGAGAGGATGATAGTTCTTGTACAAAGGTAAGCTGTGAAGTCTCAATCCAATTATTAGTCATGCGGGTTGGCATTACATTTCTAGCTTGTTTGGAAAATTTTAGTTTGGGAAGTTGTGGATGTAAGATGTTATTGAAAGTTTCTAAAGCCTTTTAAAAAGAGCTTTACTACTCATCTTCACACACACCACACACCATATTTATTTATATTTATTTTAAGTTTTTTAGTTTTATTCTTCACTACAAGAAATACATGTATTTGAGACACCCAAAATAGTCGCAATAACTAGGTACTTTCACCGCAAATAAGTATTTCCATCGAGTTTTTTATGGTCGCAAAGTGGCCATGAGAGAAGCACCACAAAAGGTATCCTGCAGCGATAAATTTTTGGTCGCAAATATCGTGATCATTTGCTACAATATTTGTTGTCGCAAAAAGTAAAATATTCGGATTCAAAAACTATGCAAACCATGGTTACATACGGTTGCAAACATTTATTTTCGACGAGTTTTGTTGCCACAAAAAATGTATTTGAGGCAAAAAAATGATTTCCGACAATATTATATCCCTAGAAATAGTATGTTACAAAATAATAGAAAAACATTGTATTGAATTCTCTTACAAAAAAAAAAAAAAAATACACATCTTACGTTATATTACAATTATTAAAACAATTACACAATGCCAGAATTCAAACCAAGAATTTAAGAGAAAATATAAAGAAACCATGCATATTAGAGACATAATCCAAAACATAGACTTAGAAACACAAGAAAGAAAATACAAAAGCCTATTAAAGTTGAACTTATGTTAACAAATAAAAATTACAACAAGAAATGAAGAAAACTCCTAAAACTCAAGTAAAGAACGGGACCAAATAGATAGGCTGGCATTTGCAATGATTGTTGTCTTTAAGTTTCTACCCAAAGAATCCTGCATTGACAATGATAGTACCACAATTGAGATCATAATTGAGATCATAATAAGTATCGGGAGACGCAATGAGTTCATTCTATATGAATCAAAGTTTTAAATTTCATACCGTACCAGTTGGTACGGCTGAAATATACCCTTTTTGTGGTGTAGCCAATACTGAGAATGAACTCGTCATGTATCTGTCTCCATCCTAATCAAGGCAGGAATATGTTTTTGTGGAGACAAAAGTCATGAGTTCCTTTCATATTCAAAATCCTAGTATTAGATTATAAAGTGCCTATCATGGTTTGTGTCTCTTGCCTTCAGTCTTCATATCTGATTTCTAGCATTTCCAATGGTCATGAAACACATAAAGTTTAGATAGTGCTGCAATTTAGCAGACAAAATAAAAGGTCATAATCTAGTTTTAAATTGTCTGTAATAGCTAGGGCAAGGAACAATTTAGTTTTTATTAACCAGAAGCTTTACTAAATTAATATTAAAAAGAAAAATCAACAGATCTTGCTATGAAAATTTACTTGACAGGCTTCCAATGATATGAGAATTCTGGAGGAAGCCAGTTGCACTGACTCAATATGATCACTGTTGCATGGATCTAGCTCCTGTGGTGCTCCAAGCTAGCAAAATAAATCTTACATTTGAATGGATATATGGTCTTAACACCCAACTCAATTTACATCAACCAAGCCTTGATATTATGAACATTCCTAAATATTTGCTGGACCGAACCATTAACAAGAGGCGAAAAAGAAAATTAATAACACACTACCAAAAGCCATTGACTTACCCCCAAGAGAAAAAAAAAACATATATGTAGGAAATACACCTGGAAACTAAAGGTTTCGATCTAATTGCAAAAAAATAAACACCCAATAGGTAGCAAGGAAGCAAGAACACCAATATCGTGATATGAGCTTTTTGCAAATATACCACAAGATCAGGTGAATATTTATTTCCCGAATGAAGAAATCCACAAGATCAGAATATCGAGATGATGTTCCATTCGAAAGAAATCATTTGTGAGAGAAAAGATAAATGGATTGATGTAAACCCCAAGTCCAGACCAGTTCTCACCAAAGGAATATTATGGCGTCTTTTTCCTGTAAGGCTTTAAGCCTTCGTTTTCCCTTCTTTTTCTTTTCCTCTGACGGTTTCTTCCACTCTCCCTCTCTGATTTTCAGTTTTTGCTTGTTCCAATCTCACTCCCACTTTTTCATCAACTTCTCAACCGCATATCTGTTTTCTCCACTTTCAAAAAAAAAAAAAAAATCACTCTCATCAGACTCTCTCCCTCTCCCTCACATCAGTTCCTCACCCTTGCCCCCAAAGCCCACGGACCCAAACCATAGGGCAACGCCACTGCCGCAAACCACCAAGCACTGGAGCCCAGCCTCCTGCCAACCAGCCGCCTCCCAACACCTCACCAGACCACCACTGGAAGCCACCAGTCGTGCCTAGCTACAGCACGATGGGACAGCCCCCACGGCCCAGCTCCTTCGTGTCCTCAAACGAAAACCACCCCACGAACTTGCACTACCCAGTCATTGCCTCGTACACACCACCACCATGCAAGCCTCCCACGTTCCCTCGGTTCCAGCCACCACTTCACTACGAGAGCTCCACATTGCTGCCACCCTTCACCGTGAAACCCTAGTCACCATCGCACGCTAAGAGGCCTCTGTTTCCACTGGCCAAAAACAGAGCATGGTTTCCTTCTAACTTTGCCTCCATGCAAGCCGCCTAGTCACTTGCCGTCCATGAGCCATAGCCCAGCCGACCCGCTAGTGGAGCCACCACAGATCACGAAGCAAGATTCTTTGGTCGGACTGCAACCCCCGTTGCACGGTCCATAACTCCCGCTCTCTCTCTCTCTCTCTCTCTCTCTCAGTGCCGTGCCACCGCACCATACACTGTTGACCTAGCTAGCCACAGCTTCCATCATCCCTGGCCTTTTCTCTCGGTGTGCCCAGACTTTATCGCACGGTTCTGTATTTCTCAAGTATTTTGTTTGCATTTTCACAAGTACTTCCGTTTTTAGTTTTTGGTCCCTACCTACAGATTTGTTCAATAGTATAAATAAGCCACTTTTAATACTTTATCGTATAGCATTTGTAAAGTATAGTAAAGAAATTGTTTTAAATATATTTATATTACTACATCTAGTTTATAAGTCAGTATGCTTTCTTGCCATTTGATGTTTATTTTGATATTGAGTTTGATTTATTTGAGATAAACCAAGAAGCCGAGTAGAAATTTCAAACAAATAACCAAGAAGAAAAAAAAAAATAATGATATAGAAAAGTGACAGATTAGTACTATAAAAGTTCACACAATTTAAAGTTTAAACATGTTCTAGTCCAACATCAAAATTATGCCCAACAAAAATTAACTTAAATGAAATCCACCATCAAGTAAAAGTTTCTAAAGTAATGTTTGCATACCAGAATTTAGTTCTCTCCCTCAATATGATAATTAGTTATCCCCCTCAATATTAAACTATGATAAACATAGCAAAACAAATCGTTCAACTCTCCCTCAATCAAATTCATTAACCAACACGCTTATTTAAACTCCCCCCGAATTTCACAATACCCAAAATAAATCAATCTATTCCTCTAATACTTCCCATTTTTGTCATTAATCTGACAAGACTCATAAAATAATAAATACCACTTATGTGAGCTGAGATGAAGATACTAAGAAAGACATGATGAACAACTCTCATGTGTCTCAACTTTTCATGGATTAAATGCACTTGATGTATGAGCATGAATGCATGTAAAATCATGACAAAATGAATGAAGTAGTTTGGTTGAGACATAAAAACAAACACTTAGTGGGCACTAGTTTAAAACCGAAATGAATAATCCTATAACCCACCAAAATCGAACCTATATACATGAATAATATAAAACTATGTGAACAAAGATTCAAATATTCAAGCCCCAACTTCACACAGCAACAACCAAAATCCCAAACTCGATATATATATATATATATTTATGCGCTAAACCATGGAACTTGAAAAAGAAAGGGATTTTAATGAAGTAATCTTGTATTGCTCTTAACACGATTGAATTTAGAGGTTTTTGGTAGGGTGGAATCTGATCTTAACACGATTGAAGAAGAGCTGTTGGGATTGGAACAGGCGGTTGTTAAAGAGTATTCTCAGGAGACGGAAGTTACATTATTGAACTGTAAGCAAAAACACTTGCA
>QEOT01002848.1:558817-573973 GCA_003123785.1 Pterocarya stenoptera | reverse complement strand
GAGGGGCTGTGGCAAAACCGTAATTTTCGAATACAACCAGGGGCAAAATGGGAAAAAGACAGGGACAAAACGGGAATTGAGAAAGAAAAGCAGGGGCAAAATGGGAAAAAAATATTAGACGAAAACACTGTGCTTAACGGATTCGCTTTTTATATATAAGTAGATATATATATATATATATATATTGTTTGTTATGGGCTCCAAAAGTCATCACTTTTCGACCATATATGCATAAATTATATATAGTCATATGCTAGCTTTTGTTTCTATCTATCTGTCTAAGCTTTTAGTAGTTCTATATAAAATATTGGTCATTCAGACATAGTGGCCAAGCCCTCTGATCGCCTTTCAACTTGGCTATATATATAATAAAACTCGAATATATGTAGTAATTTATGTTAAGACAAAGACATATATATAAATATATGGCATATATAACGGGCATGTAGTTAATTAATTATAGACTCCACTGTATGTAATGCAGTCCAAACGGCAGCATTTAATAATGTGAAGTTTACATGAGACGGTCATGTCTATCTCTGTTCAAATTGTAAAAAATGTTCAATATTGAATATTGAACATACTAGTTAAAAAGAAAAAAAAAAAAAAAAACTAGATGGCTGAAGTGGGAGAAAGAGAAGGTAAGTGAGAAAACTAGCTAGAAAGTGCACGGAAAAGAGACATCCATGGTCCTATATAGTATATAGTATATACCCATTCAATATAAACATGATTAGTCAAAGCAAAACCGGGTCAAAGAAGCAATCAAGCCATTGAATAAATATTTCAAGCTCAAAAGGGACCTTAATATTGTTAAAATTCTTGCAGGCCAGTCATATTGTCTTTGACTAATAATTTTAAGCAATATTTGAATTCTAAATGGGCTCTTCCATTTCTTTAAACATATGTGTGTGTAAAGAATCTCCTAGCAGCTTGCAAACCAAGTTAAAGTCTTCTAGAATGTTGTTCTAAATATATCTATTTGATTAATGTTACTCATCATTTTAACTCTTATCATCCTTTTATTATCTTATGATGTGGCATTAGATGATTAGAAACTATTTATTATATTTCACTTATAAACTTATTATCTAATACTATATCATGAAATAATAAAAAGATGATAAAAAATAGATGATGAATAAACTTTTTCAATCTAAAAAATAGGTAGAAATTGCGTAGTATCCCTGTACGTGAATCTCTCTATTCTATATGTCTGACCCTATACATTTTCTCAATATTTTGATGGACCCTTTCAAGTCCAACCTATGCTGGGCCTTTAACGTATCCTAGCGTGGACCTAGAAACTCCCCCCAACAGTTTGAAAGATTTCATTTGAGGAACTGTAAATGTCGGTAATTTTTTTTGGAAAACAATACTCAGATATATTTGCAAATAAAATTAACCATTACAACTTTTATCTCTTTATCTCTCATCTAAAAATAACAGATGAACCCTCCTCTATCCAAACATTTTCCTCCCCTAAGGATAATGCATACTTAGCCAGCAAATTTGCCACATTATTGCATTCTCTAGGAACATATCTCACTTTCCTCTCCATTCTACCCTTTAATAAATGTCACCTCATTTGGTTTGGAACTTATTTCATCTCATCATATATAATCATTATAATTTTTTTAAATTTTCACACAAAAGATATATAATAAACAATTCAACTTTTTCATATCTCAAAACAAAAATAATATTAAAAAATAATATTATAATAATATTTTATTCAACTTTTAAATTTTATCTTATCTCATCTCATATGTGTAACCAAACGAGGCTATAATGTCTTCAATAATGTGCCCCATCTATGAATAATCTTCCTCTACTTTGTTCACAACATTTTTTATTGCAACTGCATCCCCTTCCACTATCACCTTCGAAAAGGCTAGATTGTTACGTACTTCAAGTACCTCTAGATTGCCAAGTGGACCATTGAGCACTCCTCGTTGGACCCTCTCATGCAAACTGCAAAATATGCTATTAGTTTGCAAAAGCCTGTACTCCTAGCAACTCCTGAACCAAGCTATTCTATGCAGAAAGTGGGTTGTTGGCATGCTCCTTCACATGGATTTTGCAAGATAAATGTTGATGTTGCTTTATTTTTTTATCTTCAAAAGGCTGGAGTGGGTGCTGTGCTTAGGGATGAGAAAGGAAATGTACTTATGGCTGTGAGTAAATCCGAGCATGAGCTTAATGAACCAGAGTCAGTTGAATTACTAACCATGTTACGTGGCCTACAATTCAGTTTGCATTTGGGGATATCTAAAGTTGTGCTTGAGAGTGATTGTTTACTTATGGTGGAAGCCTTGTCTACTAATGAAGACTCCTTATCAAGTCAAGGTAACCTATTAAAGGAAGTTAGAAATCTACTCAGCCACTTCGAAGACCATCAAGTTCAACATGTGCTTAAAGGTGAAAACCAGGTTACTCATTTTCTGGTAAAGCATGCATGGTCAGTCTCAGATCTGGAGATGTGGATGGGATCTTTTCCTTCTTTCCTATCTCAATATATTTGGCTTGATCATCCTAATTTGTAAGTACAATATTTGGTGATTGAATGAAGTTTCGTCTTATAAAAAAAAAAAAAAAGAGAGTGTCAAACTCTGCTAATCCTGGCTAATCTACATTTCTTCTCACACCATATCCTGAAGCAAGTGTCTCCCCATCTAAATTGAGTATCCTCAATCCCATCCTCTTGCTCTTTGCATCTAAAGCAGCATCCCAATTAGCCTTTACAACATTAAAAATTGGCTTTTTCCAACAACTATTGGAATCACTCATAACACCAAGAGTTGGTCTCTCTTTGAGCAGATTTGAAATCTTCCATTCCTTCACTTGTCATCTGAATCAATTTCCTTGGGCTGTAGAATTGATTCTCAAAAATGAATTTATTTCTTCTCAACCATATTTTGTGCATAGTTGTTGCAATCCACCATTTCCTCCCTTTTGAACTTGCTCATCAGTTTGCCCCACAGCTCAACTATAGCCCATTTCTGCATAGGGCTTTAAATTTCTGCCCATACATCACTGGTAGATGGACAGCTCCATAGAGCATGCATCACTGTCTCTTCACAACTTTCATAGATTGGACATATAGAACATTCTCTTATCTTCTTGCTATAGAGAATGTTCCTTGCATGCAAAATGTTGTTAGTTGCTTTCCAAAGGAACATCTTCACCATACAAGGCACATTTAAGTCCCACATATACTTCCAACTTGCCACACCTAAGTCTGCCTCTAATACTTCCCCTTTGGATCTCTTTTTCCTGTTGATATTAACATGATAAGCACTAACTTCTGACAGAAAATAAAACCATCTTTAGTGTGTCCCCAAATTAGTTTATCCTCTGATCCCAACTTGCTTAAGGGAATTTGACAAATTCGATTAGCTTCCTCATCCAAAAGATTTCTCAAACCAATGCTTCATCCCACTCCCTGGTCTGTGCATTAATCAGCTTCTTGACTCTTTCTTCCTTGTTAAAAATCTTCATAAGAGATTGCAAATAGTATGAAGAAGGGGTTGGTAGCCATTTATCACCCCATATTTTGACTTTATCTCCATTACCTACCCTCCACTGCAAGCCTTCTCTGAGTAAGTCCATAACTGATCATACACTCCTCTATATAAATGAAGGACTACTCCCAAGCTTTGCTTTCAGGAAGTTAGCGTTCTTAAAGTACTTGTCTCTATAAACCTGATCCATAATGGATGAAGGTCTTTGAATCATTCGCTAACCCAGCTTTGCAAGCATTGCTGAGTTAAGATCTCTAAATCTCTAAAGCCCATACCACCATCGCTTTTAGACATTCCAGAGAAGCTGTACACACTTCATCTCCAACAATGCTCCAATGATTATTGTAAAAGCTAGCACCATATCCATCTGGTCCAGGGATTTCGAAAGGGCAATCTTATGCACAGCCTCCTCGACTTTTGTCCTGGTAAAAGTTTGGCACAACTTCTCATTCATCTCAGCAAAAACTTTAGGTTCTAAATCTTTCAAACACACCCATGGTAGCAGATGAGGGGCGAGAAAAATTGAACAAGTCATCAAAGAACATTTTAAAAGCCCTTTCTATCTCAACTGGTTCATGAACCAATCTGTTATGGTTATTATATATTTGCTTGATTAAATTCTTTATCCTACTCTGATTAACACAAGCATGGAAGTGCTTGGTGTTTCTGTCCACAAACTAATACCAGTTCCTTTTTGCCCTTTATCTCCATTTTAAGTCTTCTTAATTCAGCAATAGGCCTAGCTCCTTCTATACTCTCTTTAGCTCCTCTGTGTTGTGACCACCTTCTTCAACTCATAACTGTTTTAGTCTCTGAGTTTTATCTTTTATTTAATTTCCTCTGTCCTTGGCATATTGCTTACTCCACTTCCCCAATGCTTCACTACAATTCTTAAGCAAACATTGTACCTTGGATACAGGCTCCCTTCCTTCAATACCCTTTGTCCATTCTGCCTCAATAAGTCTTCCAGATTCTTCTTCCAAAGCCCAGTAGGCTTCATATTTGAATAGTTTCTCATAAGCTCCCCCTCTTGATGTAGATCTATTACAACATAACAAAATAGGCCTATAATCAGAGCATCTTGATGCCATAACCTCGAGAGACCATCTAGGGTACATTCTAGTTCACTTTGAATTGGCCACAACCCTATCCATACATTCTTTAGAAAAATTCTCATCACTATGTCTATTACTCTGGGTGAATTTATCCCCACACCAATCTACATCATGTAGCTCACTGACCACCAAAGCCTCTATGAAATTAGCCATCTGATTTTCCTTTCTCGGCCTACCCCTTCCTTTTCATCATTTGTAGCAATTTCATTAAAATCCCCCATCACACACCATCCCTGCCCTTTTATAGGTTTAAAAGAAGACAATAGTCTCCACACTTCCTTCCTCTTCTGCACCTCTAGATGTCCATAAAATCCTATGAACAACCACTTAGCTTTTGTATCAGGGTCTGTTATCCATGTATCAGAATAATTATAAATCTCCACCACCAACTCCATATCCTAGAACATAACCAAGCCACCCTCTTCCAAATGGATCCACTACAAAACAATTTGCAAATCCCAACCTTCTCTCCAGCCATTAAGCTTTTCCTCCCTTCAACTTCGTCTCTATTACAAAGACAATTTTGGGCTTCTTCTCCTTTACTATCAAGCAAAGGTCTTGAACTGTCAGAGGATTTTCAAGTCCTCAACAGTTCCAATTTAAGATTTTCATTGTGATTGGCGAGGTTGTTCAACAGTCACTGCCAATTCACTATCCTTTACTACATCCTCCCCTCCTTTCCTAGCCTTATTAACCTCCACCTAGGATCGGCTCTCCCATAAGGCAAGTTAGGCGGTTGCCTAAGGCCCCACAGTGGAAGAAGACCTCAAAAAATATTTTTAAAAAAATTAAGTAAAAAAAAATTAAATTATCTAAACTAAACAAGAGACGTTAACATTGAAAATTGAAAAAATCAATTTTCAACTCCACGGTAAAAAATAAACACTAACAATTATAAAAATATATATATATAAATTTTTATTTAATTACATAAACTCTACAACTTTCCTTAGGAAAACCGAAAGTCACAATAATGATTGTAAATTCAATGGTTCCAATCTACCTCTACAAAGTCCAAAAAATCCAACAAAACATCTCAAAAACTCTCCTTTATACCTGAAATCGACAAATCTTATTTCATCACTTTTGTACTCCACTCTCCATTCTCTAATCTCTCTCTTGCGCATCCATCTTGCTCGTATTTGCACTGGCAGCCTCTCCATTGTCTCCAATCGCACCGGCAAATAGCATACATTGAGCTGCTGCTGCAACTCTGCTGTGTTTCGGTGACGAAGGTAAGTAAAGCTAAAAGCTGATTACTATAAGGCTCTGAGTTGGCCTGCAATTTCTATATAAAGTGAAGTTTTTTTATTTTATATATGCAGTGAAGCACTAAAGGTTTGTGGCAATAAAAAAGCCACGTGATTCCTTGAATGACTTGTTTAAAGCATCCTTGTCCCTTGGTTGTTTTTTGTCTTCTTCTTCAATATTTAATCGACCATAGCTTTCACAATTCACATGGCCCATGGGCCATGGCCACCTATTGACTATTTTTCAAACTTTGTTTCTTTCTCTTTTAATTCTTCTAGTATATAACTTATTTCTTGATTTTGGATATTAACATTGAGATATTTTATTTTATTGTGGAGATTAACAATTTTATATAAAATTAAAGGTCATTTGTTATAGAAAAGTTAATCTCATTTGCTAAATCAGGTTCTATTGTTTTATGTTAATATTTATTTTATTCTAGAATATTCATAAGCATATAATTAGTAAGGTTTTATATAATGGATATTGTTCTTTTCTACTAGAAAATATGTCTAATAGAAAATATGCATCTGGATATGAGAAACTTAAAAAAAATGAGAAGAATAGAAAAATTGATTGAATCTCAAAAAGGATCTTTAAATAAGTTTGTTACTAACAATAAACAAAATATAGTAGAAAATGTAGGTGAAACATTTGTAGATGATCAAGAAACACACCAAATAGGACCACAAGATAACAAAATAGGTCAAAAAATACAACAAAAGGGATATGGAGATAATGAAACAACACAACAAACCCAATAAAAGAGATTTGGGGATAGTGCTCAAGCATGTACTGCTACAATTATTGCTGGAGAATTTGAAAAAATTATAGAAAAAAATAAATATACTGAGAACATATCTGATTACATGCCTTCAAATATTTATGACCCTGCTCAATAGAAATATATTGATACAAAATTAAGAGATTTATTAGTAGAAAATTTTTCAATTAGATATAGCGATATAAACTCTCCTAAGGATGAGAACTCTAGACATTTTTCCCCTACATATTATATACGATACTTATCAAATGGGGATAAACATGATAAAAAATGGGTAGTGTATTCAAAAGACTTGAATAGAATATTCTGATTTTGTTGCAAGTTGTTTAATTCAAAACCTAGTATAAGCCAACTAGCTAATGAAGGAACTGATGACTAGAAAAATCTTAGTGCTAAGCTTAAAAGCCATGAAATAACCAATGAGCATATTACTAATTAACATTACCACTTGGCTTGATTTAGAAATGAGATTGTTAAGAAATAAAATAATTGACAAAAAAGTTCAAAAACAAATTAGCAAAAAAAAAATATTGTCGGAAAAAAGTGTTATTGAGAATTGTTGTTGTAGTAAAAACACTTGGTAAAAATAATTTACCATTTCGAGGACAAAATGAAAAGATCTACCAAGAAAATAATGAAATTTTTTTAAGTCTAATTGAGATGATTTTCGAGTATGATCTAGCAATACAAGAACACATTCGACGTATTCGAGATGGTGAAATTCATAATCATTATCTTGGACATAATATGCAAAATGAATTAATACACTTGCTAACAACTGAAATTAAAAACCATATTATTAAAAAAGTCAAGGAAGCAAAATATTTTTCGATTATACTTGATTGTACCCTAGGTGCAAGTCATCAAGAACAAATATTTCTCATATTAAGATGTGTTAATATTTCAACCAGCCCAATAATAATACAAGAACATGTTTTAGAATTTATTAAAGTAGATGATACAAGTGGAAAATGTATTCTCAGTGAATTAATAGATGCCATAAAAAGTCTTGAACTTGATATTAATAATGTTTGAGGACAAGGTTATAATAATGGATCTAATATGAAAGGAAAAAAGCAAGGGGTGCAAAGAATATTGCTTGATATAAATCCCAAAACATTTTACACGCCATGTGGTTGTCATAATCTTAATCTTGTTATATGTGACATGGCTAATTTTTGTCCTAAAGTTATATCATTTTTTGGAATAGTCCAACGTAATTATTCTTTGTTTTCTTCATCAACAAAACGATGGAAAATTTTGCAAGATAATATGTCTATTCTAACTCTTAAGCCACTTTCACAAACACGTTGGGAAAGTCGAATTGAAAGTATCAAAGTAATAAAATTTCAAACTCCACAAATAAGAGAAGTTTTATTGCAACTAACAAAAATAACTGAAGATCATAAAACAAAGAGTAAAGCTAATTGTTTAGTAGCATATGAAATTGAGAACTTTGAATTCATATTAGACATGATCATATGGTACGATATATTATTTGCAGTTAATAATATAAGTTAAAGTATGCAATCCAAAGATATGCATATAGATGTTACCATTGATCAGTTAAAATGCCTTATTTCTTTTTTTTTAAAATTATAGAGAAAATGGATTTAAATCTGCTATGATTTCATAAAAACATATTGCAATTAGTATGAAAATAGAACTTGTATCCAAAGCAAAATGAAAAATTCATAGAAAAAAATAATTTGATGAAAATGTCAATGAAGATACAACACAATCTGCTGAAGAATCTTTTAGAATTAATTATTTCTTATTTATAGTGGATCAGACAATTTCTTCAATTCAAAATAGGTTTGAGCAGTTTCAAATATATGAAAATATTTTTGATTTTCTATTTAATATCAAGAAATTCAAATCACTTGACGATGGTAGTTTGTAAAAAAATTATCTTAATGTTGAAAGCATTTTGAAATATGATATTGATGGTTTAGATTTATTTTCTGAACTAAAAGTTTTAAAAGAAAAATTACCAATAGTAGAAAGCACTCCTATTGATATATTAAATTATATAAAAAGACTTGATTCTTTTCCAAATACATGTATCGCTTATAGAATTTTATTGACAATACCAATTGTACTGTTGTTTCTGCAGAAAAAAGTTTTTCAAAATTAAAATTGATAAAATCCTATCTAAGATCAACAATGTCGCAGGAAAGATTAAATGGACCAGCCATATTATCAATTGAGTAGACAATATTAAAAGAACTTGAATATAAAAATTTAATTAATAATTTTGCACCTCAAAAAGCAAGAAAAATAATTTTTAAATAAAAATATATTTAGATATAACCTAGTTAATTTGATATAAGAAAAAAGTCATGTTTTAACTTATCGCCTTAGGCCTCAAAATCTACTGAGCCGGCCCTGCCCCCACCCCTGCCAACTCCCCCTCTTCATCTTCATCAAAAAGATGTTTAGTATTATAATCAACTAATAGAGGTTCTAAATTAATACCTTTTTCCCTTGCTCTCCTCTTCCATTCTCCTCTAACTCTTCTCTTTTTAGAGATTGAACACTGTGGCGCCCTCGACCCCCACGTGTTATTTTAGTGGAGTTTGTGACACCGGGATGATGATCACACGGATCACGCACCCCAACGACGAGTGCTCAGAGTGTGTACAACAATTAATAAGTGTACAATATAATATTCGCAGCGGATAAATAAAAAGGTCATACTTTATTAAGTACCAGAACGTTCAAAACCATAAAATATTCATTACAGTCATCCGATAGATCATTTACAAAAAAAGATATTATGGAGTAAACAAAACTCATATTTTCAATATAACATAACAGCAAATCATGCCTCCGGCGGAGCCGGTCCTTCAGTCTCATAATCAGTCTCTGCGTCAAAATCTACGGTACCATAAGACGGAACCGCAGGGTAAAACACCACGTGAGATTATGAAATCTCAGCAAGTACTTAACCAAAATAACACCCAAGAGAGTTAAGTACATTAATATAATAAAGACGACCACATACGGTCAAACACGAAGAAACAATTTTCACATCTTTTCTCAAAATACACATTTAATCACCACGCCAAAATCTCAGTTGGCCCATATATATATAATATATATATAAATATATATCCATTATTTTATTAAGCATGCACTACGGCCTCCCCTATGGATCATATGCACACCCTGGCTCTCATCATCACACCATGGGTAACGTCCATGCATGAGACTTCGTAACGAGCGATGCCCAGTTCCGCGTTCAGCGCGTACATGGCCAAGCATCCTCTAACCTCGCCAGCGAAAGGCCACGGAATTGGTTGCCCTGCGACAACTCAGAGGAAGTCATGTCAAGTCTATTACGCTCCCGAGTGACCAGAGAAGCTCCACTGAGATAAATCTCCCATCTCGGCTTGGGGTCGCGATACACACGCACCCACATTTAAATAACATTAAATCTCAAATTCCAAACAAACAACGTGACTTCGTAGCACAATTTATTAAAGACGATAAATATGTATGATTACAATTATTGGATGACATATTACATTACTCATTTATATAAAATTACAATAATACATTTAAATCACAATTTCACAATTCAACTACACACGTAACCCATTCTCCAATCCGGCCCAAGGTCCAAATCCAACATCAACTACAATTTTATTTCCAACACTTCAACGGCCCAAAGCCTATTTTAAACCAACAATTTATACAATTATATTAATGCTACTATAAATCTCGCGGGTCGTATTTTAGAAATTTACTTACAATCGAAGATGAAAATTCTGAAAGAACACAGGAGTGAAGGTGTACTCTCGGCAAGCACCAAAATCACTAGGAAACAAGTGAAGCTCACGGCTTCGGTTTACACAAATTTTTGAGACAAAATTTACAAAGCTAGAGGAATTGAAATTTCGGTTTTATGAGGGCGAGATGAACTTAAATGTGAGATGCAAGACACTGAAGAAAAGAGGATTTTATTAGAGAAATGTGGCTTTCGGTCCTATTTATAGGCCGAATGATTCGGATCTTGCAGATGAACCTTTTGGTTCGCATGCAGTGAAAGCAACGTGGCTCACGGGTAGGGAAATGAAAAACGGCAGTATAAGCCGTGGAGATGAAATGGTGCAGTGATCGAACG
The DNA here is from genome assembly GCA_003123785.1 of Pterocarya stenoptera. Taxonomy (NCBI): domain Eukaryota; kingdom Viridiplantae; phylum Streptophyta; class Magnoliopsida; order Fagales; family Juglandaceae; genus Pterocarya; species Pterocarya stenoptera. Next base: position 563,170 of record QEOT01002848.1, on the reverse strand, counting down.
CGTGTGCAACGGATTGCTTAAAATGCTCCACCGATCGACACGGCACAACGTGGAAGCTGGAGGTGGAAGCTGGAGGTGGCCGGTGATGAGAGAAGGAAGAAACGTGGCCATGGGTGGCGTCGGCAGCTGCTGGAACAAGAAGTAACCAGAAACAAGAAGAAGAAAAGAAGAAGAAAGAAGGAGAAGAAGAAAGAGCTGCACGGCGCTGGAGAAAAAAATGAGATGAAGCCCTAGAGTTTTAAATTCCAAAACTCACCATTTAACTAACTAGAGAGAAGGGGCTGGGTTTACACTTCACACACGAGCTGGACTATAAACTCACGGGCTGGGTTTACACGGCTGGTTCTTCCCGCTGGCTGGGTTGTATAAAACATATGGTTTGGATTAAATAAAAACGCACGGGTTGGGTATCTAAAACATACGGGTTGGGCCCTATTTAAACCACATGGCTGGGCCAAAACACAACACACACAGCCCACTAATAAAATAAAATAGGCAACAAGTAAAATAATTTACAACTAATACTAATAATAATAATAATTGAAATAAATTAACCAATAATAATAATAAAATAACTAGTACTTTTTAGAGATCTCACAAACACCCCGACTATCAACCCCCTTAATCTCCTTTTGTCGGCCCAATCCACTATTCTCAGAAGAGTTAAGCCCAATGTATGTATCATGATTAGGCTCTGGCCAGTGTAAATCAGAGCTCACAAGGACTACTCATCGTTCTTTTACTTTTTCTTTTGCCCCTTCCTATATCTAGACTCTGTCATCTGTAGACAGCCTGCCACACTAAACGTCTTCATCAAAAAGACGTTTAGTATTATAATCAACCAATAGAGGTTCTAAATTAATACCTTTTTCCCTTGCTCTCCTCTTCCATTCCCCCCCGACTCTTCTCTTTTTAGAGATTGAACACCCAGACCATCAACCCCCTTGATCTCCTTTTGTAGGCCCAATCCACTATTCTCAGAAGAGTTAAGCCCAATGTATGTATCATGATTAGGCTCTGGCCATTTCTCCATACTTAACTTTTCCTTCACCTAAGCCACCCCTACCCCCAATTGTGTTCTTCATCAGTCCACCACTTGTTTTATAGAATTCTTCACCCACTTGATAACCCATTTCATTTTTCTTCTAGGGGCCCTTTGAATTTACTTTCCTCTTTTCCTTTATTCCTCACCCCATCTGTCCTTTTAAAGATTGCATCAGCCCGAAGCCACGGTCCAAATTGACCATCAACAACTACCTCGGTCTTTTTTCCTTTATCTCTAAAAAGACATCCGTAAGCATCTTGGACCATCCTCCCATGGTCGAAGCATAATCTAGGTAGTTTTTCATATTTCAGAGGGACCCATAGCCTCTACCCTTTAACTGTTATTGTTCTTCCTTTTGCTATGTCCCTTGTTAAATTCACTTCCACTTGTACCCTAAGGAATTTACACCAGCCACACCCATCTTCTTGAGCATCTACGTGTTGCACCCTTCTAATCATACCTCCAATCTGTTCCCCACAATCTCTGTTCATACAAGTTAAATGGAAATTGTGCATCTGAACCCATAATGTCTCCGTTTCAAAATTTACTATGTGTGGTTGAATAAAACCATCAAACAGGTTTATTACAAACAAATTATTATTAAATAGCCAAGGTTTTCCATCCTAAACTTTATGTTTATATGCTTGTGTGGCAAAGGCAATCACAAACACATTCGACCTTACCTCCTTGAATGAAGCTGGTTTGCTCACTCTCCACACTTTGGCCATAGTGAGCCGATTACTCCCTTCCCAATACTCCTTTCAGATACTACCCTACCCACCAAGCTCCTATCACCTTTGTCCTCCACATCTTTCCAGATACTATCTCCCAAGTCAATAACCGAATATTCTTCCTCAGAAAGACATAACTTATTCCACTTCCCTTCTAACTCCTCCAAACCTCCCACCAACAGCCTCTATCGTAAGTAAAGACTGTTATATTCCTTTGTAGGACGAGGTAATACCACTCACTTCACCTCTGCTTTCTCTAGAGAGAAGACTATATGTCGGTAATGTTAAAGAATGCTTTTCAGTGTGGAAAAATAGGTCATTTTGGCTTGAAAGTGTCCATCCCAAGGTAGATGAATTGTTCATAATATATGAGCATCGTGCAAGAAATGGTTTTTGCACTTCACTTCGAGATGATAAGGACTATAACACAATTTCTTTTCCTTTTAAATTTTGTGTCTACCTATTTCTATAAATTACCGTACTTTCATTATTTATTGATGTGACAACGATTTTTATTCGTATTTAAGACGAATAGAAACTTCAGAATAAGTAGTATTTAAAGTGAACTTCACAGATGCTGGATAAAATGTTTTTTATGGCACTAGTATGCGTCGGAGGCTGGTTCAACAAAAAAAAAAAACTTTTGCGGTAGTTTTAGTCACTACGTACAAAAGGTCCACTACAACAAAAAAGAGATTTTGGGACGAATTGAAAATCGTCCCAAAAAGTTAGATTTAGAGACGAATTTTATATTTCATCCCAAAAAGACGACGGAAGCTGCATAGCGTTCGAACGCGTTCGAACGCTATGTTCAGGGACGAAATTTTCCGTCCCTAATAATTTAACCGTTCGAACGGTAATGAGCCATCATTCGAAATGTTTAATTTTTGCGTTCGAACGGAAATTTTGGCCCCGTTAAGTAACATTGTTAGAGCGGGGATATTACTACACCGTTCGAACAGTGAAAGTATTACTACACCGTTCGAACGGTGTAGCATATGTATATAGTACTATATATAATACCGTTCGAACGGTTAGTTAACACGTTCGAACGGTATTATAATATAGTTAATATATTTTATTAAGTTTGGGATTGATATATATATTTATATATATATAGTATATTGTAATTTATGTTATTATATATATTATAATATATATTATTATATATATGTTATTAATGGCATATTATAATATATAGTTATTATATTTAATATACTATATATATAATATACTATAAGTTATATGATATAGTATCAATACTATATTATGTGCTAGTATATATGTTATAACATTATATAAATATTATGGTGAACATATATATTAATTTGTATATATATATGATACTATAATTAATAAATACTATAATTAGTTTATATTAACGATATATTAATATCTATATAGTACTATATATTTGATTCATAGATTATAATATATGTTAGTATATATTATAATATATATTATTATATATATATGTTATTAATGGCATATTATAATATATAGTTATTATATTTAATATACTATATATATAATATACTATGAGTTATATGATATAGTATCAATACTATATTATGTACTAGTATATATGTTATAACATTATATAAATATTATGGTGAACATATATATTAATTTGTATATATATATGATACTATAATTAATAAATACTATAATTAGTTTATATTAACGGTATATTAATATCTATATAGTACTATATATTATAGTTACTTATATGATATATATAGTTAATAATATATATTGTATTTTAATTTACTATACTATAATAAATATGATATTATAGTCTAATTAGATGACACTATATATGATACAATATATATGTTATCTATAGTCTAATATATTAACATAATATATTTTAGTTATAGTTCACCAATTAGAGGACACTTATATATATGATAGCTAGTACTATAGATGAGACAATATGGTTATACTATATATATGTTACTTATAACTTAATTGGTATGATATTATATATTCATATATATTTTACTATAATGTAATATATAACATGCTTTAGTATGATATTACATAGTTACTAAACTATAGTATCATTTAATATGTCTATATTTATTAATATTGTTATTTTATTTAATAGTATAGTGTAAAAAAAATATTATTAAACATTTAGCAAACTGTTCGAACTGTAAATATTAGGCCCCGTTTGTTTACACAAAACCACTATCTCATCTCATCTCATCTCATCTCAATCATTACAACTTTTTCAAATTTTCATACAAAAATATAATAAACAATTTAACTTTTTCAAATTCCAACATAAAAATAAAAATATATTCTACCAATATTTTATTCAACTACTATTCAAAATATCTCATCTCATCTCATCTGAACTGTGTATCCAAGCGGGGCCTAAGAGTTTGAACGTTTATGAATGAGAGCAGGAATCTGTAATTTCACGTTCGAACGTACTATTTAAGCGTTTGAACGTGAAAATTTAGGAGGGAAATTATTCCCGCCTCGTTGTTTCACGTTCGAACGGTTAGTAATAACCGTTCGAACGGAAAACTTTATTGAAATACACGGCAGAACTCATAATCGTCCCTC